>BHFT01020743.1:44471-112403 GCA_004320025.1 Laticauda laticaudata | reverse complement strand
GCCCCTAGGATACATAATTAGGCGGGGATTTTTTTCCCCCCTCTCCTCTTTTTCTTTTGCAAGCCATAATTCTTCCCCGCCACCGGCTTCCACCCAGCCGGCCTTCGTTTTCTCCCACTTTCGTTGCAGAGTTCACGCCGCCTTCGCCTCTCCCGGAATCGCCCCGCGGTTTGCCCCGCTCGGGTCGGCGAGGCCGAGCAACTCCTCCGGATCCAGGGAGAGCTCTCCGTCCGCCGTGCCGCCCGGTTCCTCCCCGCCCAGGCAGGGGCCTCGTCGCCCACCGCCGCCTCGACCCCCGGAAAAGACCCGCGGGGGAAAAGATCGTTGCTGCTGCTGCTGCCCTCGCCGCCGCCCCGGGCGGACCAGGGCCCCTCCGCCGCCCCTCCCTTCGCCTCCCCCCGAGGTCAAAGGAGGCCAGGAGCGGCTCCAAACCAGCCGTGGGGGCCGCAGTCGCTTCCCCGAAGGGGCTGCCAAGGACGGAGGCTTCGGGTCTCCTCGATCCGACCCCGCAGCTCTTGGCCCCGAAGCGCCATCGCCTGCGGGCAGGAGATTCCGACTCATGGAAATAAGAGCCAGAGCCACTTTCTGCTTTTCGCGATTCGGGAGGAGGAAAGCAAGGCTTCGCCCCTTCTCTGTCCTCCTTTCACTTCCCCAATCCTTTCTGCGTTAAACAAACCGGGTTTAGCCGAAACGCGGAGCGCCCAGGGCCAGCCCCGTCCCCAAAACCTAACGCTGCTCGCAACTGCTCCCACTTCAAAGGTCTAAAAAAAATCCCCTTTCCTCAATTCTCCCGTGTATTCCCTGGACAAAAGTGGACCTTATTTTAATTCCGAAACTCCTGATCCGCAGCATATTTCGAAAAGGGGGGGGGGCAAAGGAAATCCACCGCCAAGGCTATTTCTGCGTCCCGTGTGAGCTCCCCTTTTGTGCATCATTTGACACCCCCTCCTCCTCCTCCTCCTCCTCCTCCCCCACCACCACCATCCTGGAAAGTCAACCAAGGAGGCTAAAGAGGGGGATGTTGTACCAGGAATGTATATAGTGAGCGGGATGTATATAGTGAGTGCCTGTAGGGAAGGCAGAAAGAAAGCTGGACCCAGTGTATAAAAGGAAGAGTCAGTGTTGGTGGTGGATGGACAGAAAATGTGATGGAAATATATTACTGTCAGGGAGTAGGAGAGAGGGGTGTATATACATTGTGCGATATAGAAAGGGATCAGATTGATGGTGGGGCAAATAGATGAATATGTATGGGGCAGAGGGGGGGAGGGTTTCTACCAGAGTGAAAAAGAGAAGAGAGAAAATAGCAGAAAGAGGAGGGCAATTATTTGATTCAGGACCACCACGCAGAGGTCAAAAATTAACTGCCGCTAGCCTCAAAGTACATGGTGGGTGTCTTGGGAGGGTTAATATGTGCCTTCACTCTATTTTTCTCTCCCCATGCCTAGGTCACAAAAACAACACACAGGACACACCTACACCCATTGTAAGAGATGCTCCCCCAAGAAGAAGAAGAAGAAGCTGGGAAAGAGGCTGCAGTTCCATTCCTGCTTCCAGGGAGAAAGGTCTGTACATGCTAATAATAAATCAATGCTTGGAAAGAGGAGCTGAGTTATCACAAATCTGCCACCCATCTTACAAAAAAAGAGAAAAGAAAAAAAAAACCATACATGGTCACCTAATAAGAAGTGTGCTGTTTTCACAACCAGTAAAAGTGCCACAGCCCACATGTGTCATTTAAATGTACCTTAAGAATCATGTTGGTCCCACTTCCTAACCTAAATTGACAAGATTCTTCCCAGATGAGGGTGGCCTGTGGAAAAAATGCTTTTCTCTGGGATCTCCAGAGGTCTTCTCCCCCACCCCTTTCAGCCCAAACCAAACAGAAATACTCTGTTCTTTAAAAAAAAAAAATACGGTGGTAAACATTAATTTTCATCCCCAACCATTCTGTACCAGGCCCACAATTAGGCAGCACAATTGGAACAGGGGGTGTTTTTAATCAATACAACCTGCCCAATCCTGAGACCAGAAGGAAGAGAGGGGTAAACAGTAACTGTTCAAACCATAATTCTTTCCAATATAATGCTGCTCAAAAGTAATTTTAACTTTTATACCTTTTTAATATTCTTCAATTTATAAGCTCCTTTTTTCTACATGCACATTCAAGTATAGGGAGAAGAATTATAAATCCAGAGCCTGGAAAGGCGAAGATGGCACAGAGAATAAATGGATAAAAAGATATATATATATAATTATATATATAATATATATATATATATTATATATATTAATATAATATATATCTTGTATAATATATATCTGTATATATATAGTTATACACAACAACACACACCACAACACACACACACACCCGTTCAAATGAGTTTCTTTAGGTGAGCTCAAAGCCAGTGGGATTTTCAACTATTTTTTTCTCATAAGCTGCTATATCACAAACTGGTTTTAAAATTGTTTCAAAACTAGGGTCTGCTTGATAACAGTTTACTAAAGCCCTTTTCAGTGAAAGCACCCATTCACGCTGTTCTCTGGGCCTTCATTCTTCTCCAGAGAACATACAGAGGTGCGCATGTGTGTATGTGCTAATTAACCCAGCTTTCTAGCAGCGGTTCAGAAACAGTCGAGTGCAAAACTGTTTTCTACACAATTAAAAGATGCAGATAATAACTACACACACTGCATGGAGCATCCTGTCTGTTTCTTAGAAGATGAAAGAAGAGGCAGTATCCATATGTGGGTGTTGGGCTCAACAGAATGTTTCCTGCTACTCAGAATTGTATAGGCAGACTAAATTCCTAGATGTTGGCATCCAATTAAAAGATGGATGCAGCAACAGGTTTTTTGATGGGAAATAATTTTTTTAAAGGATATAATTATCTAATTATTAGCAACAATGATGATTATGAGACTGGAGACTAAAACAAATGAAGGACAGTTGCTGGAATTGGGTATGTCTAGTTTAATGAAAAGAAGGACAAGGGCATGACATAATAGTTCTAATATCTAAGGGGCTGCCCCAAAGAAGAGGGAGTCAAGCTATTCTCCAAAGCACCTGAGGGCAGGACAAGAACCAATGGATGGAAACCAATCAAGGAGAGAAGCAACTTAGAACTAAGGAGAAATTTCCTGACAGTGAGAACAATGAATCAGTGGAGCAAATTGCCTCTAGAAGTTGTAGGTTTTTAAGAAGAGATTGGACAAGCATTCATCTGACATTATATAGCGAGCAAGTGTTGGACCAGAAGGCTTTCGAGGTCCCTTCCAATCTATTATCCATAGATCTTTCTTGCTAAACTAAAGCCATCACATCCACCTTTATCTGAGTCATTTAAATTAGAACTAGTAGCACCCCCGCCCCAAAAAATGATCATATATCATGTGTATAGATGAGCTGAAATATTAAAACTCATCCTGTAAAATGGATGAGAAAGCATTCTTCTTATTTTTGCCAATTCAAGGCCTCTGCAGTTCTAAATAACATTCTGGCTTTTATTTAGAATTGTTTTTCTCCTTCACTGAGAATTAAAGTTTTAGAAATATGCAACATCCCTCCCACTGCTGACCTGTTTTCTCTTTGCCCTTTAAACAACTATTAGAATGAAAAAGATGCAGTTTCAGCTCTCTTCCTATACAAACTTAACCTATGCTTAATAGCACCCTAACTCCACTCCAAAACTTTGGAAGTTTAAAGAGCTATGTAACTCATTACTGTAGTACAACATCAATGAGTTTTTTCCTTCCATAAAATTATCTAATAGCATATTTTGTGGACTCTCTGATGCTAAAAAATCAGGAACAATCCTTATTATGGTTCTTAATCCTACAGCCTTGCTAAAATTCTAAAGCTTTCTGTGTTTTTTTTTTTTTAGGCTGTTTACTAATTTCCCAGCAGTTACAGAGAAAAACCTTAACAGAGCCTTGAAAGGAAGAGGTAATCCTTTCTTTAAAGGGGTAAATTTAATCAGAATGGCTCTTCTCTTTCAGAAAGTAAAATAAAATTAAAAGGGCATTGAGGCAACAAAGAGAAAAGAATGGAAGATGGACTTCCTTTGTTGATATAGAATACTCACTAGGGTGTCATCACTGAATGTAAGAGGGGGAACATCATCATTTTTTCCCTTTCCCTTTTGTTCTTTTTAGGGTGCAAGTGGGAAAGTATTTAAAAAAGCTTTCTATCCTCACTGTACTTTTCTTATCTAAGTGGAGATATTTTTAAAAAATGACTGCTGCAAAAGGACAACGGTGAATGGCCAAAGGAAGCATTGTCTGTGTAATACAGAAGAGAAACATCTGGGCTAAACCTTCAACATGTGGGTGGAAGGGTCTCTGTGTTTTGCATTACTTTATTCCTGCCTTGGGTATTGATGTCAGCAGGCTTTGGGGACAATCCTTTCTACTTTTAGCAAAGACATCATCCTAAATCTTCACACCTTTTCCTCAAGAGGCCAATAAAACTGGGCAGAAGGCTGGTGTGCAGGGAAACCCCACTTGGTTATAATCTATGTCACTTTCTGAAAACTGTACAGTCTGTTGGTTCGTGCATGCAAAATACTCAATAAAGGCAATTCTGCATTTTAAAATGTGGAACAGGAGAGTGCTGTTTATTTGAAAGAACCCCAGAATTGGAGGGGGGGGCTCTAAATGAAACAGATGCTCTATAGGAATCGGGTGCATAAATATATTTTATCCAATTATTCTGACTCTGGATGAGAGGCTAATAGAGGAGGCCAAGGCTATGTTCCTTACCGCTTCAAAGAAACTCTGCATTGTAAAGGTTTGGTTGGACAGATGAAGTTCTGTTCTCCATCCTTGCTCTTCGATCTGAATTACAAGCAACATTATAAACCTGAGCAAAATAATTGGATGGTGACCATGAGGTGATGGGGTTATTTATATCGCACTTTTTAACAATCTCTGATCATCAAGCAGCGATGGAAGAAAGTGTACACACAACAAAAATCCCAGCAAGCTGTACCACAAACAGTCCCATCAAGTTCTGCTCAGTTTTTAAAGGGTCTAGATTCGTCAGCCTTCCTTCCGCAGGACACTAAAGGAACCACTGTCCAGACACAGCTGGAATTCCTAGCTCCTTCATGCATCTTTCAATCCCATTATTTAGCATTGTAGTTTCTTAAACTAATCTGAAAAGATTAACTATAGTAATACCTGATTTACAGATCCCATCCATTCTTTAAGCATCCACAGAGAGACAGTAGCATCAAGCATTTATGTATGGGGAAACCCAACACCCAATCTTTCTTTCATCCTCCACTGAGGGTGCCTACAATGTCCACTAACCACATATGGTCTATTGGTGAAGCAGGCCCTAACATGCCAGTCAAAGCTACCATATGTTTCTCCAAACTCCCATCTTCCTTCCATGCATTTATTGGTTAAATTCCTAATTTTAAACTTCACACTGGAATTCAAGATGATGATCATAGCACTGTCTCCTCCAACTTTTCTCTGCACATCCATTCTAAGAATTGGCTGAAAGAAGAAAGTTCAGTCAGGCAATGAGTTTCCATAACAGAGTGAGCCAAAATTTAGGTACTCTCACTTCCAGTCCAAAACTTAATCCACCACACTATTCTTGTGGATTTTTGTTCACTGTTTCTGGCTAGGAAATAGTAGAACGGTTCTGAAGAAAGGACAAAAGAGAATTTCAGGAGTGCATAATCAATCTGTGAAGAGTAACAGTGGCTTTCCCCTCTTTCTCTCCTAGTCTGTCCCTCTTTTTCTCTCCCTCGCTTTCTCTTCCCCTTTCTTTCCCCTTTCTCTTTCCCATTCTCTCTTCCTCTTTCTCGCACTCTTCCCCTTTCTCCCTCGCTTTATTTTTCTCTTTCTCTCCCTCTCTTTCTCTGTCTTTCTCTTTCTCTCCCACTTTCCCCTTCTCTTCCTCTCTCTTCCTCTTTCTCACACTCTCTCTCCCCTTTCTCAGCTGCTTTATTTTCCTCTCTTTTTCTCTCCCTCTCCTCTCCCTCGCTCATAGCAGTGGTTCTTGCTTACAATCCAACCAGATGTGAACTCAGTACTCTGCAAATACTCCTCCCAATATCTTTCAGGTGTCTTTTTCCTTTTCTCCCCCCCCCCTTTTTTTTTTCCCAATAGGAGCCACAGGTAGATTTACTAGAACTAAGGCTTGGGCAGCAGACTTAACCGCCCTGATAATACTGATTCCAGACCGCAAATCACATATCAAGATAGCAGCTGCTGTTAGCTGCCAA
This sequence comes from Laticauda laticaudata, assembly GCA_004320025.1. NCBI lineage: Eukaryota > Metazoa > Chordata > Lepidosauria > Squamata > Elapidae > Laticauda > Laticauda laticaudata. The sequence goes on along the minus strand of BHFT01020743.1, from coordinate 106,158 downwards.
GGAGAAAACATTCATCTGGGTTGTGCCTGTATATTTTCCCCTGTATAGCTAACAGCAGTTATGGATTAGGGAAGGAAGAAAGGATTAAACAGCCTTCCTCACTATGAAGCTGATATGAAGAAAATTTCTGCACGAGATCCGACTGAGTTCAACCTTCCTCAACCTGTTGTTTTCTGGATATGTTAAGCATGTTAAGGGACAGTGGGGCAACTCATCTGAGGACACTGCCAGGTTATACAAGGCTGATTTGGAGCTCCGGGATATCCTTACTATTTGGAGCTGCCAGCGGAGAATGTATGCAGAGAAGCTGTAGCAGACATGAAAAAGGATTCTGAAATCCCCCTGTTTTCCAGGGGGTGTCAATCCAAAATCCTTGCATTTTTATTCCATTAAGAATGTCTGCTAACTTTTCAGCTGGCGCTTTTTTTAAATATTTCCCTCACACAATATTTCGCTCATACATTTTGAACTTTAGTCTTCAGTTTTATGCAGTTTAACCATTAGGGCTTCTACTATACAGGAGACTCCAAATGTGGCAACTTTAAGGCTTCTGGACTTCAACTCCCAGAATTCCCCAGTCAGCATAGATATCTGGGGAATTGTGGGAGATGAAGTCCACAGGTCTTAAAGTTGCCAAGTTTGGAAACTGCTGCTCTATAATATCTTGGCACTGCTGAATATTATCCTTTTATTTTGTGCATCTGCAGTATGCGAACGCCTGTATCCTCCATCCGAAAGATGATATAGGATCGGTGGTGTACACACCGGGCTTAAGAGTGCTTCTAGACAGGCATCAGCCAGTGCTACTGATAACAAGGAGGGGATAATAAGAAAACTTGAAAGGTGTGATAGGAGAACACAGGACAGACAGAACTGAAGCTTTTCCTCATGGCTGTGTTAAAGTTTATTCCTCTAGGGCAGTATTTTCAACCTTGGCAAATTTCAGGTTTGTGGACTTCAACTCCCAGAATTCCCCAGCCCACATGAGCAGGCCAATTTTTCAAGGAAAAAGTTGTTGAAGAATATCTAAGTTCTTCACTGCCTGCCAATTCCCCTTTATCCTATGACTCTCTTGGATGTATAGGTAATCCTCAAGTTACAGCAACTGTTGGGACCACAATTTCTGTTGCTCAATTAAAGTAGTTGTTAAGTAAGTCATAGTTGATTTTACAATCTTTTGGGGTTTTTTTTGAAGTGGCTCTTAACCAAATCACTGCAGTTGTTAAGTGGATCATGGTCTTTAAGCAAATCCAGCTTCCCTTATTGACTTTGCTTGTTGGAAACCAGCTGAGGAGGTTGCAAATGGCAATCGGATGATTCAGGGATGCTGCAACCATTGCAAATACTTATTGGTTGCCAAGCTGGCCAAATTTTAATCTTGTAACTGTGGGGATGCTGCAAGGATCGTAAGTGTGAAGAATCACTTTTTTTCTGTGTCATCGTGGCTTCAAAGAGTCACTATAAGAATGATTGTAAGTGGAGGACTACCTGATATATTTGGAGCTGGGAGGATGGCCTCTGACTCAGGGAACAGTATGAATTGGCGGAAAAGGATCAAAAAAGGTTGAAAAAGGATTATGTATTCCATAAACTCCTAGGTCATTTTTTTTCCAACCCGAAGCTGTCTAAATCGATTTGATTACAGTGATCAACCCTCAAGCAAATATAATGGCCAGGCTGATGGAGAAGGATTGAGACTTGTAGCCAAAGGTATGCAGCTGCCAGGTACAGTCAAAAAAGTCAAAAGGGCAGCTGCCACAGTGGAATCAAAACCTTTATCAGTTTTCATGTGCCTCACAGAGAGAAAGTTGAGATATAACGTTGACCGTACTCTGTGGTAAAAATCCAGTTGTAGCCCTATGATATCGAGAGGGCATCAATTGGAGAGAAATGCTTCCCTCCATAAATGCTTCACAGCCCTAGATTATTTTCTTTCCATCCAGCAATTTCCCAGGGAAAACCATTACAGGCAGTCCTAGACTTATGACCACAATTGAATCAAAAATTTATGTTGCAAAGTGAGTCATTTATTAAGTGAATTTTGCCCCATTTTACGACCTTTCCCACCACAGCTGTTAACTGAATCATTGCAGTGTTTGAGTTAGTGACATGGTTGTTAAGTGAATCTGGCTTCCCCATTGACTTTGCTTGTCAGAAGTTCGCAAAAGGAGAACGCGTGTGCCCAGGATAATACAACCATCATAAATAAGAGTCAGTTGCCAAGCATCTGAATTTTGGACATGCTGCAACAGTCATGTGAAGAACAGTCATAAATCACTTTTGTAACTTTGACCAGTCACTAAATGAACTGCTGTAAGTCAAGGATTACTTGTCTTAGATTTCTGCATATGTCTATCTGTAAGAGGAGTGTAATAAAAAAGTTTTTTAAAAAAACTCTTTCTCTCTTTTTACTTTAGGAGGGTAATTCAGCAGGTTCCCCACTGGCCCCAGAAACAGATTTTAGAGAATCACTGACCTTTGAGGCAGAAGCAGCAGCTGTAGTACATTCACTCCAGTCCAGTCCAGAACCTGGAGAAAGAAAACTCCGGGTTAGGAAAAGTTGTGGGAAGGTATGGGAAGAAAGTCACTTGGAGACGACACACTGATGCCCACTGAAAAAGTGGCACTCCAAATCTATGCATGCACTGCGTCAATTACAGGTCATCCTCGACTTATGATCACAATTGAGCCCAAAGTTACTAAGTGGGAGATATTTGTTAAGTGAGTTTGGCCTCATTTTACGCCCTTTCTTGCCACAGTTGTTAAGTGAATCGCCGCAGTTGTTACATTCATGGTTGTTAAGTGAAACTGGCTCCCCCGTTGACTTTGCTTGTCAGAAGGTCGCCAAAGGGATCACATGACTCCAGGTTGCTGCAACCGTCATAAGCACATGCCAGTTGCCAAGTGAATTTTGATCACGTGAGCATGGGGATGCTGCAAGAATTGTGTGACAAACAATCATAAGTCTCTTATTTCAGTGCCACTATAACATCAAATCGTCACTAAATGAACTGTTGAAAGCCAGGGACTACCTGACAACCTGCCAATATAGATATAGTTATACAGATATATTTGTGTAACTTCAGAAGAGGTAACACATCTTATAATCTGAGGCAAAGAATCATTTTCAAGAAAGCAGCAGAGACAGACTTGCCATGGTATTATGGCACATATTCTTTTGTCCCATAGCTGTCTCTAATCAAACAAGTTTGGCAGACTTTTGAAATGCTAGCAAAGCCACCAGGCTTGACGGATCAAGGACAACAGCAGAACTGGAAAAAGAAGGGCATCTTTCAAGCCATCTCAAGTCCTCTTTGTCTCAAGCTCAACCGATCCAGAAGCCGACCATTTAATTTGTAAATGTAAAGCAAAAGGTGAAGTTGGACTGCAAGAGCAAAAAGTAGAGATGGGAAGTTTAATCTCCCCCAATCTCTCCATCCATGGGCCCTGGAAAGACCTGCAACCAAAGGTAGTATGATTCAAAGATATGCCTATCAAAGTCAGAATTTCTGGCCAAGAGTCAGGGGCCAGTTTGAACTCTGGATATCACTGCCCTAAGCAAATGTCCTTTGGTATATCCATGCTCCTTCTCAGCTCCCTAGTGATGGACAGCAATGATGTGTCAATGGATGGCTGATGAAGCTTTGGAGCAGAGCTGCTGCACTGGCCTTATGGGAAAAGGGAATGACAGAAGGTCTCCAGAGCAGTGGTGGGATTCAAAAAATGTTACTACCGGTTCTGTGGGCATGGCTTGGTGGGCATGGCAGGGGAAGGGTACGGTAAAACCTTCAGTCAGAGGTGGGATTTGTTGGTTCTTTGAACTACTCAAAATCTCCACTACTGATTCTCCAGAACTGCTCAGAACCTGCTAAATACCACCTCTGCTCCAGAGGGCCAAAGTCAGCATTGGCCATCATCCCTGTCTATTGTTTGGGCCACCTATTAGAAGTTACTCTGCTCAGCGAAAGAGACAAAGAGTAGAAAACCAGCATGGTATGGCTTTGCCTCTTCTTTTTAAACTTGGGACTCCAGCTCTCTTAACAGTCATATCCAATCCCTCCTGCTTTTGTTTATGAATATTACAGAATCCTTGAATTTGTATCATTTCTAGAGTAGAGTAGAGTAGAGTAGAGTAGAGTAGAGTAGAGTAGAGTAGAATAGAATAGAATAGAATAGAATAGAATAGAATAGAATAGAATAGAATTCTTTATTGGCCAAGTGTGATTGGACACACAAGGAATTTGTCTTTGGTGCAAATGCTCCCAGTGTATATAAAAGAAAAGATACATTCGTCAAGAGTTATAACTAACAGGAAGTCCTTGACTTACAACCATTCACCGTTTGAATTACAACAGCACTGAAAAAAATGACCATCTTTCACACTTACAACCGATGCAGCATTTCCCAAGATCACGTGATCAAAATCTGGACGCTTAGCAACTGGCATATATTTATGACAGTTGTAATGTCCCGAGGGTCATGTGATGCCCTTTTTTAACCTACTGACAAGCAAAGTCCATGAAGCCAGATTCACTTAAGTGTTACTAACTTAACAACTGCAATGATTCACTTAACAACTGTGGCAAGAAAAGTCATAAAATGGAGCAAAACACTCTTGCTTGGCAATGAAAATGTTGGGCTCAATTGGGGTTGTATGTTGAGGACTATATGTATGCCATCAAAACTGCACACCAGAGGTACCCATTGCCAGCTCTGATTGGTCACTAAATATAGGGTCACACAACTAAGATGAATTAGATTCTTCTACAGGGTCACTCTTCTAAAATGGGCCAATGAATTCCTCACCCCACCCCTCTAGATTCGGCCCAGTATCACAAAAACGGGTACAATTTGCAGTTAACCAACTGTATGAGTTCAAAAGGCCTTTTTTCGGAGTCAGGGCTATTCTCAGAAATAAATATTTCAACGCTAAAAAGCCAGGGGAATTTTTCAAGACCAGACTTGGAAAAGGATAAGGAGACATATATCTTCCTCTGTCTTTTTTCTCTCTTTTTCTTTTTTGGCTGTCCCCACAGCCAATATTTCAAAGTACTCCTGTGAAATAAAGGAAAGAAGGGGCCTCCCTTGTGTGAATAAAAGTGGTTCTGGGTTTCACCATGGACCAGCAGAAGAATTCACAAGTACTTGTGACTTTCCCCACCACCACCACCACACACACACATTATTTCAAAATACACCTTGCCTTTTGGCTTCAATGTCTTTTACCAAAACCTTTCCTTTCCACCTGTAACCCTTTTCTGCCCACTCATCTTTCTGCACTCCTGACTCTCAGCCCTCCCCTCTGGAATCGACCTAAGCCACCCACCCCTGCCCCTTGCCCCCACCCCACCCCTGGCGATGGCGCACACCCACAGTTGTTCCTGCTAATCAGCCGATGTCATCTGCGGAGTGAAGTCTTTGCTTAAAGAGATTTAGGGCAGGAATCAATAGGAAATTTAAAAATCAATGCGGTTAGTATGAGAAAATCAATGCCGTTTAATCGGCCTGCCGATCCCCAGTCACAACAATTAGAAGGCTGGGATGTTCTACATCCTGTTACACAGCCATTAGCGTCAATATTTGTGTAAGTGATGGCAGGGGGTGGGGGGGGAGGGAAGAGGGGAACCCCAGACTTGCACTAGAGAACTTGAAAGCTGGAGGAAGCCTGTATTTGGGGACCGACGAAGGAAATCCTACATCTTCGACCTGCTATTTCCTTGGAGAGGAGGTTATACAGGTTTTTCTCCGTCTCCCTTTGCAGAGTTATTAAGATCGGCTTTTTCTGGGCTCCCTTCTGGGGGCCACAATGGAGTAAACTCTAGGATTCTGGGCTGGGTCAGTTAGAAGCCTGGCTTCCCGGGGGCAGGAAAAAAACATTTTCCAAAGGGGTGCTTGACTCCGTTCTCCAGCTAAAGGGCCCTGGGAATTAAATGGGAGAGAAGGGCTGACTTTGGGAAAAGCTGAATGCTGGGCCCATTGCTTAGGACAGCATTTTGAAACCAACAGGTGGGCAGAATGCATTTGCTGTAGCAACAGATACCTCCCCCCTGCCCCGTGCCTTTTTAATATTCATTCTCAGGAGCAGTTGGGATTGAAGAAGGAAAAGCAAAGAGGTTGAGAGTCGCTCCAGGAGGATATGGGATGTTGGAGGGAACCAACGATTACGGTGAATTCTGGGAAGTGACTGGCTGGCTGGGGAATTCTGGGAGTTTGAAGCCCACAAAGTTGGAAATCCGTGCCATAATGGACCAGGTAGAAGATGGCTGAAGAAGAGGAAGAGACCTATCAGAGATTGGCTCTCCTCAAAAGGGGGACAATCAGGATGCGCCTTCGATCAAGGAGGCTAAATGTTTTGATGGCTGAGCGCATCATGTTTAAAATCAGAGAGAGGGACACAGTGGGAGGATCCATAACGCAAATTGAGAAAAGTTGGCATTTTGGAAGCGTTTCTTGGGGTTCCTTCAAATGGGGACCAGCGATGACATCCATTTTTAGCAGGAGCAATCAGAGGCAGCTGCGAAGAAAGGGTTTGAGGTCACATGAAGTGTTAGTACCACTTTAAAATGCCTTGGTGATACCACACTTGGAATAATGCATCCAGTTTTGGTTGCCACGATACAAAACAGATGTTGAGACTCTAGAAAAAGTGCTGAGAAGAGCAACAAAGAAGATTAGGGGACTGGAAGATAAAACATATGAAGAACAGTTGGCAGGAATTGGATATGTCTAGTCTAGTAGAAAGAAGGACTAGGGGTTACATGATAGCAGTCTTCCAATATCTCAGGGGCTGCCCCAAAGAAGAGGGAGTCAAGTTATTCTCCAAGCACCTGAGGGCAGGACAAGAAGCAATGGATGGAAACCAATCAAGGAGAGAAGCAACTAAGAACTAAGGAAGAATTTCCTGAGAGTTAGAGCAATCAACAGTTGCCTGCAAAAATTGTGGCATCACTGGCAGTTTTTAAGAAAAGATTAGACAACCATTTGTCTGAAATGGTATAGGTCTTCCTGTCTAAGCAGAGTGTTGGCTTAGAAGACCTCCAAGGTCCCTTCCAACTCTATTATTCTGGGCCTTATTTTTGAAGGAGGCCAAAGAGCCTCATCTTAAGCTTGTCTTTGGCAGGCAGCACAACTCCAGAGTGGCTTCAAAACTAGGTCTCAAGCTGAGGTTGGAAGTGGGTCCTGCCCTTTTGGAGGGGGCAACTGTGGCCTAGTGGTTAGAGCTATATATATATAGCTGTGTGTCTCACAGTCCATACAGAAGCCTGATGATGGCAGATGAGATTCTGCTGAAACGTTGCTACAACTTTAACAGAACTACAATGAGCTACAACTTTAACAGAACTACAATGACGTGGGATAATACCCGAAGGAAGCTAAACAGCACAAATGTAAGTACCCGCGAGAGCTTAAAAAAACAAATATATATATTTGTTTTCTGAGGTTATATAGGATATATAAAGGATATATAAAGGATATATATATATATATATCCTTTAGTTACAAAGGCAAGTCTTGACTCCTTTCAGACTGGCTTCTAAGTGTAGGGTTGACTAGAAGTGGTTCGGACAGGAAGGCTTGCTGCGAGGCACTGACGAAGCACCCGTTCCCCGGAGCCGGATCAATGTGTCAGCGCGGGGGTCACTGGGAATCCCCCCCCCAATCAATGTGTTGGTGTTTCTAGGCTCTAGTCGCCTAGATTAGCGTAGTACAGAGTTGACAGGGGCACTAATCAGGCTGTCAATAACCTTGACCCTGGACAATTAACTTATCGACAGGAACAGGGCAATGGGAAATACATGGGTTGTGGGTTAGGAGGTATAGGAAAAGACCCACGTGCAGTCTGTAAAAACAGGGAACACCTGCTCAATATGTCACCCTATTGCTGGCTGCTTTTTCAGGGCCAAAGCCCCCCCCCCCAAATTGGAGAGCCCTGGCTAAACTGATTTTTCTTAATAACCTACCTTTATTATCATCTTTGTTTCAAAAAGGTTCACAATTGCAGCACCATTTTCTGTCCCAATGCTGGCCAGTCCAAATGGTTGTTTCCAAGCCACTGGTCAATCCTGCTTCCATGAAAATTGGGAGCAAGAATCCTGAGGTCTAGAAACATCTTTTTTAAAAAAAAAAATGCAACTTGGCATTTTGAGTCTTTTCATGGCCCTCCATGTCTACAAAGGAGGATCTGGGAGAACACCAGTGATCAGTGATCAACCAAGAAAATATACGACAGCAAAGCGAGAGGGGGCATGGATCCAACTTTTTGGGTGAGTGCTTTTCTATTTTGCTCAGTATAAAGTGACTTAAGAACATTAGAAAGCAATCAAGAAATGTGAGGATTACAAGGGACTAAAGGGAAGTTCAGGGACTGCAATCTGATTTATACCAAAAGTTGTAACTTAAATCTGGGTTGCTAAGGTACCATCACAGGCACTGGGAGCTAACCTCATAGGCAGCAATCCCAACTCCTGAATACCTTTGCTTTTAGAACAAATTTTCAAGTATGAGCCCACATCTGTGCCAGGTGTATGGCAGATAGCAACTTAGTAGAGAAAAGTATATTTTCCAATTTACAAGATCTGTATTGCTCACTCAGTTCCAAAGTAATTTGCTGATAGAAGGGAATATTGGCAGCTCAGGGTTGAACTGTGGGGTCCTTGGTGCTCTCTGAGCTTGGTGGTTTTCTTGCAGATGTTTCATGACCAAATTAGGTAACATCATCAGTGCAGCCTCCCAGGATCATGTGATTGCCACTTGCGACCTTCTTAGGTGCCTTCTGACAAGCAAAGTCAATGGAGGAAGCCAGATTTGCTTAACAACCGTGTAACTCACTTAACAACTGCAGTGTTTCGTTTAAGAACCATGACAAAAAAAAGTCTGCCTAATTGAGAGTGATTTACTTAATAACCGTCTTACTTAGCAACAAAAACTCTGCTCCCTGTTGTGGTTGTAAGTTGAGGACTACCTGTAACCGGGACTTAGAAATGTCCAGCTCACTCAAGCAACCAAGATAAAGGATAAAGGCACCACACTACATTTTGGGTGGGGAGGGTCTTAAAGAAGCCACATGAAACATCAAACCTGTTCAGTAATATTGATGCCTCTTGAGAAGAAGAGACCGATTCTCCCGTCTTATCTCTGCCAACTCCGAGCCAGAAAAACAGGCTGCAGAAACCTCAACCAGCAGGCCGTTCTGCCACAAATATTTCATGAGATTTGAGGATCATGAAATCACGGCGTGTGCCAAAAAAGAGGGGCGGGGCTCTGGTCACATGGCTGTGGCCGCCATCCTGACTTTTTCAACCTCCCTCTAGGCCTCCCCAATAGGTCAACGGCATTCAGCCGCAACTCTTGTTTTTAGACCTTGCAAAAAAAACCTTCTCTTTCAACAACTCTGAGCTGGTTTCCCTCCTCCCATTTCCTCTTTCATGAGCAACATACCTGGATAAGACAGAGCAGGGACGGCATCAATACTTTAGCCGTTTGATGGTGTTTAATAAATTTGTGTACTTCCAGGCACAACTGGGTCTTTAAAGACAACCCCACAATTGCATACTCCTGGGTTGGACGGAGAATATATTGCAAGTATGGGTTGGAGTGTCCATATGGCTGGTAATGTACAGGGTACGGTGGGGGGGTCATGTTTTCCCTGGATCCCATTGTCTTGCCACTCCTCCCCCACCCTCACCTTTTATGACCCCATAAATATGAATTCGAAACCATTGTGGTAAAGGTCACAAGGGCAGGCAAGGAATAATGGCTAAGAGACATGATTGGTGAGAGGGGCCTGATATTACCATTGGCCACAAAATATGCCAAGGTCTAAAAATGAGCAAGAAGGGGGGGGGGAAACCCACAACAGAATAGTGTCTGGGACAAACCAGCGAGAAACAGAACAATATAGCACATATATCCCCCAAAGTCATACAGCTGAGAAAATACAGACAAGCCGGCACCGATACCGAGGTAGGAAATTCATCCATGCTAAAAAAAAAAACAACTCGTGCAGCAAAGGAGAAATACATCTCTTGATGTATTCGGAGTAAGTAACAGTATATATGTTAATGATTTTGCTTCACTGGTTTTTAATTCGTTTCCCTGAGGCTGGAGACATAAATAATTATGGCTTTTCCAGGATTGAAAATGATCAAAGAGGCAGTGTTTCTCATCATGGTCATTGGACAGGCAGGCTTGGGGCGAGTTTGTTCAAACCAGCCACGCCTGTTCCCCAGAAAAGAAAATATACAAGTTGCCTTTCTTTTTTTTTTTTTCAAACTACCTTCCACAGTTGGAATAAAGGAACATATAAACATAAAAAAAGAGAAAACAGAAGAGGTCAGCGTCGATGGAGATTCTCAGTCATCCTGGTTACAGTTTTCCCAAGTGTTTTTTTTTTCCCCAAAAGGCAACTGGACTTGGCTTTTCCTTGAAGACGTTTTGCTTCTCATCCTAGAGGCTTCTTCAGGTTCTTGGATAAGAAGCAAAATGTCTTCAAGGAAAAGCCAAGTCCAGCTGCCTTTTGAAAAAAAAAAACACCTTTGAGACAGAAGAGATCAAGATATGCTCAAGGCTGCTTCTTAGGATTTGCATTTTCAAACGCACTGAAGTCAAACTGGCATGGATAAATAAGAGGAAAACTCCAAATTAAGCCAAGATCTACTCATGTGCTGAGGACTGAAGGAGGAGACCCATTGAAATCTGACTTGTGGATTTTTCAAGGTGTTTTCCTGCATTATTTTTGGAAAGAGGATGGTGAATAAGATGAATATTTAGCCTGGTATAGGAAGATTTCAGAGTCCTTTAAAAGCATGCCAGGGTGTCTCATTTTCAAGAACGGTTAAGAGTCTTTTGTTGTAGGGTGAAATAACCTTCATGGATGTAAATATACCTTATAGTAGGGTGTCTTACTTTAAAAGCAGCACGCCTGCACATTTGAAATGTATTTTATATTCACATGTACTCCAAAATGCTTTGAGAAAAATAATAGCATGTTGGGTCGTAGGTGCAGCTTGTCCAGAAATGACTGCCAACAGTCAGGAAGGAAAGAAAGTGGGGATATGCTGGGCGCTGGGCTCAAATAAACACCTCTGTTAATGTTTGCAAACTTGAATGCATGCTCTCAGTGATGCTAGCGATGTGCATAATATCTCATTTTATATGGCAGCTGTCGCCAATGTCTTTTTCTGCAGAAGGAGGAACACCACTCATTCTGAAACTAACAAGAGACCAAACAAGGGTCAAAGGAAGAGAAACTGTTCTACTGTGTACCCAGGCAGGATACACAGACATCCTTAAAGAAAAAAGAAAAACAAAAAGAAACATCTACGGTATAACCTTAGCTTCCTCTCTCTTCCCTCGCTTTTTAAACTGCTGGACCAGAATAAATGTGGAAGGGAAACTGAACAACTGTACAGCCCAACATCTTCAGTCAGGAATTGCTGAATCTGTGAAAATCTGCTCCAGAAATCTAGTTAGCAGACTCAGTTATAGCCTAATGCTTTATTCTAGGAAAGGAGAGAGGGAGGAGAGGCAAAGATAGTGGGAAATCAAGACTCTGCAATGGGATAGGACCAAGGTATGCAAATCCAGGCCTCCTGCAGGTCAGGGGCCCATCATGATCATGGTGGAATTTGCCACACCTCCCTGTCCCCCTTTTTAAAAATTCCAGACAAAATAAAAAAACACATACACACACACATGCACACAAACTGTAGCACAAAGTTGGCTGTAAAATAGATTTTACAGTGCTGTGTGCGGATGAGGGAAGATTATTTACAAAGAAGGGATGAACAGACAGATGGGAGGGAAGGAAGGAAGGAAGGAAGGAAGGAAGGACGGAAGGAAGGAAGGAAGGAAGGAAGGAAGGAAACGAAACTAAATTAAACATCAGGTCCAATTTGGTAAGCACTGATCTATTTTCTTTCTTACTAAACCCCCATGGGTTTCAAGCTAGTTTTTCTGCAAGGGAATCTTCTATCAGAGCAATAGAATGGGGGCTAATTATGAAATAAAACTAATTAATCACTGCAAACCACAAGGCTGGCCCAGCGGGGCATTAAAGAGATGGCTTTTTTTTCTTCTCCTCAGGGCACAGAAATTATTTGCTGCGAATGAATTATTTAATGACGTGGTGTTCATTATGTATTATTGATCAGAAAGGACGGTTATCATTGCCAAGATAGCCTAAGCTCCTACTCACAAAATCCCTGTCATGGAGGAGGAACTGGTCTAATAAGGCATTATTCCTCCCATTACAGCACCTAAAATTCTGCAGTTCTCATCGGAATGAACAGCTCAGGCTTTGCACCCTAAAGTTTTACTCTCAGCTGATTCAATTGGAGGTTGAACTTTAAATTACCTGTGTAGCCATCCACGTTGCTTTTTTATATATCAGTTTATTTAAAACATGCATATGCACCCTTCTGAAAACACAGATAGCAAATGAAAAGAAACTTCTATGTAGCACCTGCCCAGAAGATTGAGAATTTGCAACATCTGAATCTTGGGGTAGCAGGCTAACTGAATCTATTATTAATGCCTGTCTGGTGCTACAATTCGAATTATTTGTGCCAGTTGTGGGTCTGCTGTCTTCTTTGATACTCTGCCCTGTGCAAAAGGCTCTTAATTCAAGTACAGATCATTCTCAACTGACAACCGTTGGTGAAAACGGACGATTTTTCACACTTACGACCACATCCCCATGGTCATGTTATCAAGTGCAGCAAAAAAATTTCCAGCATCCCTTGGTTTTGCAAACAACCAACTGATGAAAAAAAAAAGAGAAATATGTTCTATAGGTAGTCCTTGACTTACAACCACAATAAAGCCCCAAATTTATGTTGCTAAGTGAAACATCTATTAAGTTAATTTTGTCCCATTTTACAGCCTTTCTTGCCTCTAAATGTGAGCCAGTTACCAAGTGTCTGAATTTTGATCATGTCACCATGGGGAAGCTCAATGGTGGTAACTTCAAAAAAAGGTCCTAAATCCATTTTTTTCAGTGCTGTAACAACTTTGGTCACTAAATGAACTGTTGTTAAGTCAAGGACTGTTTGTTCTTTGCCGCCACCCCATCCACCCACCTTCCTCCATGGATGCAATACATTTTGTCAGATTGCCAACTTCTTCCTTGGCCTTCCCTTTCTGTCTTGAAATAGGAGCTATTTGTTCAGATATTAAGCAGGACAGATTCATGACAGACCAAAAGATAGAGCTTCTTCGCAAAGGATGTAATTAACTTATGGAAAACCACGAGCACAAGGTATGGTGATGGCCACTAATTTAGACAGCTTAGAAAGGAATTGGAGGGGGGGGCTTAAACAAATTCACCGAGGACAAGTCTGTGAAAGGTTATTCGTTCTGACTGCTGCTGAGAGCGTTTTAAGTCGAGGAGGACTACCAATGTTTACTGGCTTACACTCACCGTACTTCTGAAAACCAACCTCAGAAGGCAACAGGGATAGAAGCCATTGACTTGAAACTGCCCTTTCGAGCTTTCTACGCAGGTCTGTCGCGCTGCATTTGGAAAAAAAAACATTGGGCTGGATAGACCTGCTCAAGAAAAGTCTCGGCAACTGTTCTTAGGCCTCTGAAGCCTTCTTGCCAGAAATAGAATTTTAACTGCTTAATTCCGCACCTGTCTGAAAGCCAGCAACTCCAACGGAACAGGTAGCAATATCACTAGCATTTAGACTTATATATTGCTTTACAGTGCTTTACAGCCCTCTCTGAGTGGTTCACTGAGTCAGCCTGTTGCCCCCAACAATCTGGGTCCTCATTTGACCCACCTGGGAAGGATGGAAGGCTGAGTCAACCTGGAGCTGGTCAGGATCGAACTGTTGGCAGAGTTAGCCTGTAACACTGCATTCTAACCACTGTGCACCATGGAAGGGAGGGAGGAAGAGAGGAAGGAAGGAAGGAAGGAAGGAAGGAAGGAAGGAAGGAAGGAAGGAAGGAAGGAAGGAAGGAAGGAAGGAAGAATAGCCCTTAAGACTTATATACCTCTTCACAGTACTTTCTAGCCCTCTCTAAGTGGTTTACTGAGTCAGCCTGTTGCCCCCAACAATCTGGGTCCTCATTTAACCCACCTCGGAAAGATGGAAGGGTGAGTCAACCTTGACCTTGGTGAGATTTGAACAGCCAAATTGCAGGCAGCTGGCAGTCAGCAGAAGTAATCTGCAGTACTGCACTCTAACCACTGCACCACCGCAGTTCATAGTCCTCAATTTATAATTGAGCCCAAAATTTCTGCTGCTAAGCAAGACAGTTGTTAAGTGATTTTTGCCCCATTTTATGACCTTTCTTGACTCAATTATTGTGAATTACTGGACTTGTTAAGTTAGAAACATGGTTGTTAAGTGAATGTGGTTTCCCCATTAACTCTGCTTGTCAGGTTGCAAGAGCAGATCACATGACCCCAGGACATTGCAACCGTCATAAATAGGAGCCAGTTACCAAGCATCTGAATTCTGATCATGTGGATGCTGCAATTGTTCTCAGTGTGGAAAACAGCCATAAGTCACTTTTTTCAGTATCCCATTGTAACTCCAAATGGTCACTAAACAAATTGCTCAAGGACTACCTGTATAATTATTTACCATTGCAAAAATTTTATTCAACCATGCTAAAGCTGAGTATCTAGTAAGCAAAACTGCAAGTATTTGATGGATTTCCATGGCCCAAACAAACCACCTGGGCAGCTGTCCATTGGGCATGTACACCCCACTCCCCCATTGTGGAAAGTAACAGGTCAAGATCAATCCTTTTGGGGATTGATTATCTGCTGGTACAAATCTCACTGAAGAATCTTCAGTTTTCCAAGAAAGAAGACGTGTCGGTGACCTTTGGCTCATTTTAAGAGAGGTGGAGAACAAATTAATATTTTAACATTACAAACCCCTGCAGGAATCTTGTCCAAGTTAGGGGTCTGGGAAGCACTTGGTTAAGAAAGTCTACAAAGAGACCTTCTCAGAAAGTGGGGTCTTCCTGGATCTGCAGCCCAAAGCCCACTGAAAATTATTTAGTTGGTTGGCCAACCAAACCAACGTTCATCCCTATAACAGGTAGTGTGTTTTGGTAAACTTTGAACCAGATTTTCCTTGGCTCAGGAAAATGTGTTCCCTTAGTCTCCTAGAAGGCTGTTGGACTCAACAAGGAGAGCTAGAAAATGAGAAACTCCCTTTCTGATGGTAGATTTACCATCTCTATATGGAGAGAGGTTTATTTCTTTTAATAGCTGGAAGGCCTGATAATACTATCCTAAGGGACATACAGAAAGATCAATATTACTATTTATCATTTCTGCACTACCTTTTGCAGAATGGTGCGCAGGAGCCTGTTCTTAGCAGTTTTGAATTCTGAAATAATTATTCTAGAATCCCAGTAACTTCCTGACAATTTAAAATTGGGATTCAATTTATCAAAATATTACAAAACAAGAACTGGGAAAGGGGCACACTCAGAGATCTAATGTTGAGCAAATGACAAGTTGCCAATAATATGCCCTCTGAAAGAGCTGCTTCTGTCCTCCTAGGCAGCTAGATGGAAAGATTCGACTTTTGAAAAGAGCCCAAATTTCCTATCTTGTTAGAAAATATGAAGGAGGTATAGCAGTGGTGGGATTCAAATTTTTTTACTATCGGTTCTATGGGCGTGGCTTGGTGGATGGAGTGTGGCTTGGTGGGCATGGCTTGGTGGGCATGGCAGGGGAAGGTTACTACAAAATCCCTCCCCACCCCACTAACCTACTTTCCAGCTCCGTTCTCTTGTGCAGGGCAACCCAGGAAGACCCAGCCAATCAGCTGGGACTTGGGAGGCAGAGAATAGATGGGATTGGTGGGGCCAGTCAGAGGTGGGATTTGCCGGTTCTCTGAACTACTCAAAATTTCTGCTACTGGTTCTCCAGAACTGGTCAGAACCTACTGAATACCACCTCTGAGGTACAGGAATTAGAAACTACCATGTTTCCACTGAAAACAGTAGAAAAGCAGCCAGTGAAGTAAACAAGAAAATATTATGATGGTAGCTTCTGCCCATCCCGTGGGCAGATCTGGTATGGTGGGCATGTTTTAGATCACCTATGTGAAACACTGTCACTTGGAGGGATTCAGGAAGTACAGGTAGTCCTTGGTTACAATGGGCAGACATATGTAATTATTAAGTAGAATAGAGCAGACCAGAGCAGGAGAGAATAAGCAACAGGCATTTCAAGAGGCAGATGTGGGATTAATTGTTTCACACCTATTGCATAGATCCTGCCCGCTCCAGTGTGTCAAAAGTATTTCCATTAAATCTTTCAAGCTTCATTTAAAAAAAAACAAACCTAAGTTAGTGAACAAGATTCTCTAAAGAAAGCGAGTTGTCACCATGACCATCTTTTGCAGACTATAGGTATAAATCAGAGTTTCTCAACCTTGGCTGCTTTAAAATGGGTGGACTTCAACTCCCAGAATTCTCCAGCCTGCAAAGTCCACCCATTTTAAAGCAGTCAAGGTTAAGAAAACTGGTATAAATCAAAAGTGGGCAAGCTACAGAAAACCCCTAGGCCTCACTTTAAAAATCCACTGCAAGAAATTAGTTGGTCTCTGGAAATAAATCCCAGTTTCTTCCCTGTTGGAGAAAGCAAAGAGGATGTCAGAATCAGAAAGGATGGGAGAAAAACCAGGCAGAAAAGCTGCTTTTGGGTTTTGGCCCACCTATTGTTTGTTTTAACTCATGTAACATGTGGCTACCATGGGCTACACTAAAAAAATAAATGCAGCCCTCAACACAAAAAACACTGTAGACCAGAGCATTATGTCATTTTCTCAATGCAAGGCTTTGCCTGAACTGAGCAGGCACTCTAAATAATGGCCCACTGTCTTCTGTGCTTGTGGGTTCTAAGCCACCTCTGTAGCATTATCCAATGATTCTGTCCAAAGTCCAAAACTCATTTTTTGAAGTCATTGGATCAAACCACAAATGAGCACGAGTGATAATAAAAGTACAGAAGACCCAGGAGACTGGCATTCAAATCTGTTCAGCTAAGGAACTCACTTGGGTGATTGCTACATGACTGCAGTCCACTTCTCTGATCTAACCTCCTTCAGATAAACCGCCCTCCCTTCAAATCTTGCCAGCTTTGACATTCCCTTTGTACATCTACAGCAGAGCTTTAACAATAAGAGGAAACTTGTAAAAGACTGTTGGATACAGATATGAGGTTCCCTTTTCTTTTAATTGTAAAAGTGTGGAGGGAGAAACAATGGACCCTATTCAGAGAATGCAAGTTTCTAGATTGATTCATTCTCTTTGCAACAAAATTCTTATGTGATTTTGGCCAAGACCCTTTGGTTATATTATACAGAGAGGTTTTAAAAACACCAATGGCCCTAATCCAACCAAGTGGTGTCAATTATGTTCTAATTCAGTTTTTCTCAATCTTGGTAAGTTTAAGATGGTTGGATTTCAACTCCCTCACTGTTGGCTGGGGAATTCTGAGAGTTGAATCCAACCATCTTCAACTGTTCTTATCAATCTACTCATGCTCCAGAATGTTTAAATTGATCACTAAAAGGTAGCTTCGTTTAACTGACTCCTTAGCAAGAAAGAGCTTAATTGTGAGGAAGGCTAAAAGAGAACAGCGCCAACTTGAGAAATTGCCAATTAGATTCCCACTATTCCGATGTCTACATGAAGGCAAGTGTGTATTTTCCACATCTGAAGCCAACTGAAAGCTCATTTAGATTTTGCTCTTCTTATTTTAAATAACCACACTTACACCAATAGATCACATTCATGAGATTTTGTGGAACTCTCTCCTTTTCTTGGATGCCATGAAACAAGCTATATTCTGCTGACATCTGTTGTAGAGAACACCTTTCTTTTTCATAAAGAACATGTCCTCTCCCTCTGCTTTCATTATAAATATGTTACAAGTGCTGAACCTAGTTTACCAGTAATACTCTTTGTCTACAAAAATCTACAGTGTTGATGGGGACCAGCAGTCTCGGCAATATTCTGATTCAACACACTCCATAGCAGCATGAAACCTCTTATGAATAATTACATTTGCCCATGGTTGCAAGCTTCCTAGAGGATCCACATACACTTGCAGAAGCCAGAAGTTTATACCATGCAAGGACACATCCATCCCCAGCCAGAAATATGGGAAGCAGAACAACAGAAATACAGAGTTGGAAGGGACCTTGGAGGCCTTCTAGTCCAACCTACTCCTCAAGCAGGAAGCCCTATACCATTTCAGTCAAATGTTGGCCCAATCTCTTCCTTTAAAACTCTCAACGTTGGAGCACCCACAATTTCTGGAGACAAGTCATTCCACTGATTAGCTGTTCTCACTGTTAGGAAGTTTCTCTTCAGTTCTAGGTTGCTTCTCTCCTTGATTAGTTCCCATCCGTTGCTTCTTGTCCTGCCTTCAGGTGCTTCAGAGAATAGGTTGACACCCCCTCTTCTTTGTGGCAGCCCCTTAGATTTGGAACAGTGCCATTCTGTGGCCCCTAGTCCTTGGAAAATCTAGTCCTTTCCTAGTCTGGATAAATTCTCCTACTTGATTAGATGTACCAATTCCTCTCAAACGCTGTCCACCATTTCTGGTTCTGAAACCCTCTTATAAAATTGTTTGCTACCTTTTGTGAACCTTTTCAGGGCTGTGCCAGCTTTAAATATATGTCGCCAGGGTGATCAAACACACCATTCCATGCATAATGTTCAGTTCTGTGGATGTTATGTGATATTTATTCAATATGAACCATGTGTACCTCATATATTAAATTGAGCATTTCTATTTTACAAACAAAGGACTTAACAATACTTTTTTTTTCAGACACCCCTGCAGGGCTGGCAACTACAGAATAAATGAATATAGTGTGCCATGGAGAAAGGCCACATTACTATAATAATGTGCCACCATGGCCACATTACCCTGAGCCACAGCTAAGCATAGAAAGCTGCAGCCAGTCTGCAGTTGTAGCTGTAAAGAAAGTCTGTGCTTCCTATTAGGGGATTAAACCCAGCATGTTGCACTGTCTGAACCAATAGAACTTTTATTGATAATAGCTTAACTATGGGATGCTTCAAAACAAGCTGACTTCAAATTGTGTTTGGCTTAGCTACAGTTTTCACGTCAGATGATTTAATAAACAAAATTTCTAAACTCCACCCAACAGGGCTGGGAGTCACCTGGCGATAGCCTACACTCAAAACTTGCAGCAGCTCCACCACATTACACCCAATGGCTGTCTTTACCCTCTGACTTCAGGTTTTCTGTCTTCGCACAGCCTGCTGTGCCACAAACCAGCCAACTCATTTTTCAGCTTAACATATTTTGTGACATCGGCCAATAAAGAGTAAAGGAAGCAAAAGGTCTGTAACAGCGCAAACCAGGAAAAAAATGCATGCCACTGAAATCAGGGGCACCCCCATATTTCAACAAACTATCTAATGCAGTGGCCAGGGACCCAGTTCCATGTAGAGAGGTTTTTTTGCAGACCAGAGGGAGCATGGTTTTGCATGCTGCCTGTATCACACATATGGGACTTCACTTATTTGCATGGCCTGGTTTCTGGCATGCCATGGCTTAGTGCCGATCCAGGGACCAGAGGTTGGGGATCCCTGATCTAATGGATGCTCCCAGGTGAGTACTCTTAATGTGTTAGAATCCAAAGGCACCATATCTCCAGGACATTGCGATCATATAGTCTTTCTCAACCTTAGCCACTCTACGATGGCTGGGGAATTCTGGGAGTTGAAGTCCACACATCTTAGAAAGCAGCCAAGATTGAGAAATAGCAGCATAGATTCTCTACACTTTGCCACACCAAAAGCAGCTGGGAAGTGATCCAGAACTGTCTTTATGTTTGCCAAACTGAAATGCAGAGAATGAGGAGCAGAAATCACAGTCATACAGAGGGCTGCTCTACATCCTGCAACAAACATAAACACTTGGATAGATGGATGGATGGATGGATGGATGGATGGATGGATGGAAGGAAGGAAGGAAGGAAGGAAGGAAGGAAGGGAGGAAGGGAGGGATTTTGCATGCAAAGTCCTCCTGTGCTATAGAAAAGGGCAATTGACCAAATCCCTTCTTCTTTTGCTTGGGCAGCTATGCAGCCCTCAGGCAAGCTACTTCTTTGCAGAGTGTGGAGCTCAGGTGCTGGACAAAAGTAGAGAAGAATTCCTTCCAAGGGAAAGAAGAACCACAAATGTCTTCCCTGAACAAACTGCATCACAGCTGAGTCAGGCAGAGATAAAGTAGCTCAGTCCTCCTAGTGTTGCTGAAGTACCACAGACTTCCACAGACTTCTCCCTTGAAAGGATCCTTAGTTAAAACATGGAAGCCAGGCCAATGGCAATCAACTCATAATTGAGGAGGTGCAAGACTATAACATGCCACCCATATGGATTCCTCTGAATTGCCTTTCTCCTTTGAAGCAAACACCAAGAGCAGTTTCTCTTTCATCAAACTGAAAAAAAAAAAGGCAACAGAAATGCCTCTGGAAAGGTCCTTGGTCCCCCTTAACTTGAACTCAGTTCCCAAAGACTACCATAGACGTTTATAAACAGTTTCTAGGCAGCAATACATAGATGATGGGTCACTGCTTATATACTTGATTTTATTTTTTTAAATAACCCAGTCTTAAGATTTCTGGGTGGTCTCCCATCCAATCATTCTCCACCATGATGTAAACTAAAATAAAGTTAAAAGCGTTTTCAGGAAGCAGTGAATAAAAGACACACGCCCATGCACTGGTTCATCATTTTCTTCTTCTACAATTTATTTTTAGTTTTTGTCTAGCCTACATTCTCTGGTGGCCTCCCTCTCACCTATCAACAGGCTGGACCCTCATTTCCTGGCCCAGACAAGGCCGGCCAAATGCTGCCACCTGCTGCAGGTATTGGTTATTAAGTACGGGCACTTTTTTTTTTCTTTTCCAGTTCATGCAAATTACAGGCTTTTTTCCTTTGCTCCAACAAACAACAAGAGCCACACATCCTTCCCTAGTAGAAAAACTCTTACTTTAAACAGCTAGATGAAACTGCAGAAATTAAATGGGTACCGTTACTCCTCAACTTACAACCATAATCGGAACCAGAATTTCCATCGCTAAGCAAGGTGGCTATTAAGTGAGTCCCATCCAATTTTATGACAGTACCTTTGCCACAGTTAAGCAAATCACTGCAGTTGTTAAGTGAATCACCTGGTTGTTAAGTGAATCCAGCTGCCTCCATTGACTTTGCTTGTTTGGAAGCTGGCTGGGAAGGTCACAAATAGCAATGATCTCCCCCCCCCCCGAGGCTGCAACAGTTATAAATGCATGCCAGTTGCCAAGCATTGGAATTCTGATCACATGACCATGGTCATAAGTGCGAAGATCAGTCATAAGTCAATTTTTTTCAGTGCCGCTGTAATTTCAAACAGTTGGCTAAACAAATGATTGTAAGTTGAGGACTATTTTTATACCTTTTTCGGCAGAGCTTGGAAATTGACCATGCTGAGTTTTTCCTTGTTGGGAGACTGGAAAACCATTTGTCTGAAATGATACAGGATTTATTGCCTGAGCAAGAAGTTGGACTATAAGACCTTAAAGATCCCTTCCAACTCTGTTATTCTACCATTGCTCCTCTGTTATATGATTAAAGAAAGAGCCATCGTGTCCTGAATTATCATTTAAAAAACAACAACGAAAAGCCCAGTGCTTGGCACCAAAACAGGAATCAGCCACTCCATTTATTCTGTCGGTATAAGGGAGAGACATTATCCATTTACCAAGGATTCTACAGGCCAGGCTGCTGCTGCTATAACATTGTCTTTTCTCTTCTTCTACCTTGCCCATATTTCTCTGCCGAAGTTTTACATTCCCATGACCCATCTGGTCAGCAAAGAAGTTTGAGCTTTCTGTTCATACCCTCTCACACCTTCTCTGCTTCACTCTATCTCTTCTGAGGCGTAGTTTCCTGAAAATATATTGTGTTTTATAGACAAAGAAACTGTAAGATCTGAAAACAAGGAACAATCCTTTAATGTACAATGTGCTCCTTAAAAAAAGATGCTAATGGGGAACTTTACTAAAGTCTAATTACACTGGGGCATTCCAAGAACTTCAATACGAATGAACTAACAGTGGTTTAAATCCATCCCTGATTCTACTACATTCAAATTCTCCAAAAATGATTTTTTTAAAAAATGGGATGTACAGACCTAAACAGACCAGAAGGAGGAAGAGGGGAAAGAATTATACATTTTGTCACTTGATTACTTGACTGAGAGCACAAAATGAAAATAAAATGTACTGACAGATTATTGACTGGACTGAAAACCCTGGGAACATGTTTACCTATGATAGCCTCTTTTTTCTGTCCCAAGACAATGGTTTTCTCTCACTTTGGAGCACATTGAAAAGCAATAGAGAAGAAACTGCCTTTCATAATTCTTAGGGACTTTAATTAGGAAGCCCTTCTCTGAAACAGTGTATATTCATTATTCAAAATACCAAGCAATATTTAATTACTGCTAAAAAGCACCTGAGCAAACCTACACTCATCATCAGGGTGCTTAAAAAAGAAACAAAAGAGGTTTTTCATCTCGTTCAACAATCAAGTATGGGCTAAATCAGGTTCTAATCCTTTTGCAAAAGTTACCAATCCACTTCAAAATAATGCTAATTTAGTCCAGATTTATTGGCCTGCAATGGTTTGAGTGAAAAAAATACAGTACTTGCTCCAACTATCAAAAGGAACATGGGAAACTGCTCTTCTTATTCCAAAACAATACTGTAAGCTTTAATTCCAAATGTTTTAAATTATATATATTAAAAATCTTCAATATCAAATGCAAGATTTCAAAGACTTATAATTTCTTGTCTCTTCTTTGAAAAGAAAAAAAAATAGTGCTTTCCCCCCCCCCTCCAATCTGGTCAACGTATTAAAAACCTCTTTTTGCAAGGAACCAAATTAGTAGGAGAAATAGAGGTAAGGGAAAGGGTCCACATCAAAACCACGATGCCATTTAAAATGTTTGTTTAATTATCAAGCATATCTTAAATGTGGATATGGAATTTAAGACACAGAATTATTCAATGGAAAAACCAGAAATGCTTGATAGAATATTATTAATAGCAACATACTGTATGTGGCTTATTTCAACCAAATATATTTTGCAATGAGCAGATTTCAAAAACTTTGAAACAAAGTATATTTTATTATTCATCAAAATGTTGCAAAATCAGAAGATACTACTTTAAGTAGTGGCCTATGGATTTTTCAGAAGATAAAAAGAACAGTTTTCTGATTTTGTCTTCTTGAAATAGTAAGTCTGAAGTCAGGTTTGCTTTTAACAATATTAAAAATCGAGAAAAATGCCAAGAGATGGGATATATTTTGGAGCAGATTCTACTAGAGTTCACCAGGGAATCCAGGTGATCAAAGCTGGGTGTTTTGATAATTATCAGGGCTATTATGATGATAGCTAAGTTAAGTAGCATGTACAAGCCAACATTATGGGAAAGAAACAATAACATTTATTATAAATCAAGAAATAACTAAATTGAAATACCCGGAGTTAATCTACTCTACTTTTTAAAACTAAGATATAAACTAAATATCAAAAATCTGATTTATCTCCCAATCAACATGGATACATTTCATTTGAAATAAAGTCATGTCACTGGATTAAAGTAGCATAATCCATGAATACCTACCTGGCCACTTATATGTCTAGTCCAGGAGATGGTTTGAAGACAAGTGAGACAAGCACTATAAACCCTTCATAAATGTGCTCACAATGGAGTGTCCAGGTATGATTCGCAAAGGACCCATCATGTTCTCATTCCTTCAGAAGCAAACGGGAAACTAGACAGAGATATGGATCAGGCTGCACTGCATACATATGGTGGGTGATTAGGCCAAAATGGTAAAAATTATAGCAACTTTACCTCAGAAACCTTACTTTCCAAACCAAAAATCAAAGAAGGTAACCCAAATTGTTTTAATGATCTGAATTAAAGACAATTGGATAATGCCAAAACATACACAAGGGAGATGTTTGTGTGAATTTGTGTGTATGTGTGTGTATATCATATATACACATATATACATTCACACACAAATACTAGATCTATCTATCTATATATATACACCCAGCGCAGAACTGTTTGTTCCTTTCAGTGGATTCCATTAATGTGCATTGTCGTTCAGAACATGGAGGCCATTTCGCTCTTACAAGATGAGGTGGCTGTGGCCGTCTTCACAGCTGTGGGGAAATTTAACATCCTGATTGTTGCCTGCCCAGCATGGTGAAGAAAGGAGTGACTGTGCTTTCTCTGAAGTGTACCAGACCGTTAGGCTGCAGGATTATTGTAACTAGAGAAGTGATATTTACCTCTGCAAAGGAGAATGCGAAGTCCCAAAGTATACATGACTAGAATTTGTCTAAAACCTCATTATATTATAAAAGGTCTTTGTCCATCCAAATTTCACACCAGCTGTTCTTCTGCAAAAACACTAAATATGATTTCATCCATTAGTCTAATTCTCATTAGTTCTATCCTGTTCTCAGATCACCTTGACATTTTTTGTAGTTTTTAAGTGTGTTATCCAAATCCCAAGACATTTCTCTTAAAACATTCTAGCTCATGTTAAAATGGCTCGTTTCTGGGAAAGAATATTTTAATTTTTCTGTTCAGAACAATATGAAAGATGATTGATGATGATTTTAAAGTACAACTGCTGAAGCAAATTTTAATTGGGAAATTTACTGGAAGGCAAGATATGTATATCTGGTGTGTTGTGCATTCATTCATCTGGTCCCAAATTTCAGTGGTTGACTTTAAACAAAAAACAGAAACCTCAGTTTACTTCTGCATCTGGAATATAACAGAAGGCCATTATTTCCAAATAAATTTGAATCATGTCATGAGGATAGGAAATGTTTGAACCATAGATAAATCTTAATTATAGTACCTATAAAGAATAATTACAATATTCAGGAGAGGGGCTTAAAATTATATGGCATGCAGCTTTTCCATATAAATACATCTCTTTTAAAAACCGATAATCTGTATCTATATATTTAAACTAAGCTGGCACAATTACATATTTACAAGCTTGTACAACTGCTACAATTAGTTCAAAGTATGTTTTAAAGAATGAGTGTAAGGATTAGCAGAGCCAATATAAGAGACCTTCATGTCAATTACATCTTCAAGTATTATTTATAACAAGGCTACCTGATTATGGGCTATGCTTAATTTGGCTATAACGAGGAACGATAGACTGCGCAAAAATGGGAGGGAAGGAACAGGGAGATAGATAATACAATTTGGTAGGCAACTGAAATCAGTTCATTTTATAATTTGTCTGCCTCTAAAACTGACAATGCAAATCTATGCAGAAATATTCAAAAACAGGTATTTCTGGCCTAGCACTTCATTCTGGTAAGAATGCTTTTTAAAATCTGCAGCCAGTGGGGCCTGATCGGCTGTTTTATAATACAGTAGTCTTTTTACACGGCGTAAGTGCTTTGAAGTGTTCTTGGTGTAATGGAGAATGAAGGATGTGGTATAGTGATGTATATTATTTATAGGTTTATACATCGATCCTTTTTCTATTTATTGAACTGTGTTCTAAAGAAAGATACTGGATATTATTGATACAGTTGAATGAATTCACCAATTGATTCTGCTATTGACAGACCCATTTACAGATACTCAAAACAAAACATACTTTCAAATGAGAATTTCTCTCTATTATCACCAAAACACTGATCTTTTGTATAGCTGTGCCAATCTGAAGGAAAACACCTGTAATATGTACCTATCCCAAAATCTATAATATTGATAAGAAGAGACAAGTTGAAAGGCTTTGTAAAGAAAAATTCAGACGGCATTATGTGTGTGTGCATATATAGGAGTAACGGAGTTCAGAAAGATTCTGTTTAATATTGTAAAAAGGGTTATGTTTTGTAATTTTTAATTACTGTGTACAAATCAATCCTCTGTTTGTAGGTAAAGCACCTTCATGTATTTGCAAAGCATAGTTGTCTTTATTAACTACATTTCAAAACCTTTTAAATCAGGGAAAAAATTATAATTTACCCTTATGGTTTGCCATTTATACTTTGACACTACATGTGAAAATAAGTCAGAATATTGATTAAATTGATTAGCTTCCATTTAACATGCATTTATAAGTGGATCTTTTAGCCAGTTCGAACAGCACAAGAGATAAATTGTACAGATAATAACAGATTCTTCTTAATTGTTATTTTTTGGGGGGGAGCTTTTTTCTTTAAAGATGCTTAGCTTCTTTTGTATGTCTTCCCTTCTGTACTTTGACAGCAGAGAATCTGTAATTTCAATTCTTTCTTTTAAAATGCCCGTCCACCCATTCAGGAGATTCAAGACGAACGAAGGGAGAAATGATTTTAATTCACCTTTCACTGCTTTTTCTGGCCTTTCCATTTTACTTGAGTTCAAGAGTGAGGCTCTTTTCTGATAAATGACTCCAGATATATTTTCTTTCTCTCCCTGTACAACAGACGCTCAAACCGGCAATGAAACAGGCCTTCTAACGATTCCCCCCACTCCAGATTAAAAAATATAGTAAAAGTGTGCTTGAGGATGTGGTGGGGAGCATCTAATTCCCTATGAAACTGACACCAAAGTAGGACAAGACAGGGGGGGAAATGGCGTGTTTGATGGCTGAGGCTATGACTGCTTTCTCTTCCTTTCTCCCCCTCCCCAGGTGACATTCAGGGAATAAATGACCTGGACTCTTTGTTGGGTGAGATGGAGCTGGCGGTCAGTTTCTTGACCAGGAAATGGCTGCTTTTTGCATAGTACTGGAGAACTGTGGCTCAGAATTCTCCACTCAAGCAAAATTCCTTATGACTGGGTGTAGGGTTCACTGCCTCCTACAAAGCTTAAATCAGAGTCTCTCTCTCCCTCTCTCTCTCTCTTCTGATTCTCTACATGAAAAATGCTTTTTTGTTTTGTGTTCATTTTCATTTTTAAGAATTGCTGTAATGTCACATTTCATATTCTGGGTTGCAAGAAAGAGGAAGAAAAGGAGACACTTTCCCTTCCAATGGAAATACTACTTTTGGTGGGGAGGGTAGACTTCAGGGGGGAAAGGTTATTTAGACAAAAAGAGCTAATGCACTGAGACAAGAAAGGAATAGAATTTGGAGGGGTTCTATCAAAGAATCTTGAAAGAGAAAAGAGAAGTGAAAACAGACACTGAAGGACACAAATGTCTGTGAAGAAGAGAAGAAAGGAAAACTGAAAAAGAATACAACAAGCATTGGAAAGAAAGTAGCAAAAACGCATTAATGGGAAATAAAGGGAAGTTATCCCAATGCAAGAAAAAGGCTTTTTAAAAAAATACGATATTTGATCAGCACACAGTACACAGTTTGAAGAGAGTGTAAAGATACAATGATAAGAAAGAAAAAGGGAATCGAAATACGTGAGCGGATGGATCCTTAGGCATCCAAACGTTGAGCTGGTCATTGTTGCAGCCAAACTGAATATACCTCCTCAGATAAAGAAGTGAGCTGCTGCTCAGTAAACAGCAAGAAGGTTTAGAGTGATATATAACCAAGGTTGAAATGTCGGGGAAGGGAGCATAAATGAGGGACAGAAAAGCAGGTTGCCTGGAGAAATGGCAGGCCAGCTCCATCAAGCTTCACTGCTTGGCCATACCAGTAGGGGGAGCTGTAGAGGGAGATCAGGGGCAGAGTCCCTGCAGTAGTGAAAGAGTTACTGAGAGGTAAAGACACAAGTGCACATATTCACATACACAGACGCTCACACACACCAGGCATCAATAAAAAAGGTCATTGCAGAGAAATGAGGTCTCACTTGACAACAACAGAAGCACACCCAACAAAGATGCACACATACACAAGCAAACACATCTACCCACCCACTGATAGAATAAACCACAAAACAGTGTGAACCATGTCAGATGTAAAGGCTTATAAGGAGGAGGAGGAGGCAAATACACGAAAGAAGCATTTAATTCATAGCAGGCTGAAATGCACCAAACACCTACATATTAAGGTATAAGATCACCATAAATCATACTTGATTTCACTTTTCTATGTATTCATCTGATGTGGTATTATATACCTCTTAAAAATCATCAGCCACTGGGTCACAGAATGAGGGAGGCTGAATGGTTTCTAGTACGTAATGAGGAATTCTTACACAGTGTGAGAAACCAAGGGGGAATCCTCACTGGCTAAACAGAAAGTACAAATGGCCCTCGACTTACGACCACAATGGAGCCCAAACTTTCTGCTATTAAGTGAGACATTTGTTAAGTGAGTTACCCACCCACCCCATTTTACAACCTTTCTTGCCAACAGTTCTTAAGGGAATCACTGAAGTTGATAAGTTAACATGGTTGTTAAGTGAATCTGGCTTCCCTATTGATTTTTGCTTGTCAGAAGGTTTCAAAAGGTGATCACATGACCTTGGGATACAACGATTATAAGCATGAACCAGTTGTCAAGCATCTGAATTTTGATCCACACAATCATGGGGCTGCTACAAAGATTGGAAGTGTGAAAAATGGCCATAAGTCACTTTTGTCATTGTAACTTTGAATGGTCACCAAATGAGCCATTATAAGTCAAGGACTACTTTTAACAGTATGAATCCTGAGGACTACTCCAGCCCTCACAAAATGAAGAGTCCTAGCAATTTTGACACAAATAGAAAGAGAACCGTAGCTCTCAGTTCCTTCACCATTGCCATCAAAAGGACCACCATTGACAACATAGGATAATCACTCCACAATAATTTTTCCAGAGGATGAAAAAGAAGTTTTGCATATACAGAGGAAATGACTCAAGAGTGGGCCACTTCTAGCAAGGAATCTGCTGTAGGAGAACCAAGCTTGCAATAGTCTTCAGTACCAGAACTTCAGCCCAATCTTCTCAGTTATAAAGATTCATCCCACGGAGAAGCGAATGGAGACAAGAAAAGTGACAACTGTTCTAGAAGATAATTTGTGAGTCTTTGTGTAGAAAAGGACCTGCTCAATTACATTAACACTTACTCAAGGCCACAGGATGTTTTTAATCCCTTAATATGCTTGAATCCTTTGGTATATTATGCTCAGTGTGCATATGCAAGAGGATTTAATGCAAACAACTGCAAAGAGCCTTCATGCCTCTTACATTACTGAGTCAAAGAGATAAAGGGCAGGTTTTGTTTTTTACCTTTTAGTCAATGTTTGTGCAAGAAATGAGGATTCTGTTTCATGTCAGGGAATGTTAGCTCTTCCAAATTAATTAATCCAGAGTAGTTGGGTTGAACATTCAGGCAATGAAAGAGTACCTACTACAGAAGTGGATTCACTTATCACAAAAAGCAACGGTTTGCTTTAACCGCAGTTTGCTGAATAAGCCATGATACTTTTGTTTATGCTCAATGTTAAACCATCAAACATAGTTTGTTGGTCACAACGCTGGGTTCATACATGTCAAGCTATAATGCTGGATTCATACAAGTCAAAAGCATATTCGTTATGGCTTAGTATAGTATCTGAATCCAGTTATACAATGGACATTCCTACCTCTGTATGGACACCAAAGCACGGAACAGAAATATTTAAAAATTACTATGGAGTAAAGGGTATGCAGTCTTCTGATGTACTCATAATGGTTCACTTAACATTAGAAGGCAATTTAATCTATGCCATACCAGGAAAGATAGACTGTCATAGTAACCTATTCTCTCAGGAGGTCAGTCTGCGTTCCTAAAATGAGAGCCGCAAATGATCTTGATCAGGATATTTAACATAGCAGGATGAATTTTACAGGAGTCTAGGAATTCACGGAAATGCTTTACTACAGGTAGTCCCTGACTTACAACACTTTATTTAATGACTGTTCGGAGTTACAACAACATTGAAAAAAGTGACTTATGACCATTTTTCATTCTTACGACCTTTATAGCATCCCCACGATCGTGTGATCCAAATTCAGATGCCTGTCAACTGGTTCATACTGATGACTGTTCCTGTGTCCTAAGATCATGCAATCATCTTTTGCGACCTCTTGACAAGCAAGGGAAGCTAGATTCACTTAACAACCAGGTGACTAACTTATCAACTGCAGCGATTCACTTAGCAACTGTGGCAAGAAAGGTTGTAAAATGAGACAAAACTCACTTAACAACAAAAATGTTGGGCTCAGTTGTGGTTGTAAGCTGAGGACTACATGAACATGCCCATTCCTCCCTCTTCACACCACACCCCCAGACACACACACACAATTCAGGCTCGGTAATTTCCTCTTGTCCCCCTGGCTTAGATATGTTCTCAATCCCAACTGTCCTTTATGCCTTTATTTCCCAAGCCCTGCCTACAAAGAGCCTTGTAACTCCTTTAACCAACAATGCAGCAGGAACGCTGCAATTTAGCAGCCAGGAGTAAAAAATGTAATGTCTGAAATTAGTACATTCCCCAAGCGGGAAGGAGGCACGAGTCAGTGTCAAGGAGTCTCTCACGCTCCCCATCAGAAGGGGCCACGTGTCAAGACCCTTCTCTTGAGGGTTTCTTCAGCAGGGGTCTTGGTAGCACAGAGATTCAATTTCCCCATGGCAACCTCCTGTAAGTGCCCACACGTGACACCACCGCCACCAGGTATAAGCACCCCTCCGTCTCAAGGCCCGGAAATCATTGCTATGAACTCCAAGTAACTAAGGAGAACTTTAGAAATGCAAATCCGCCTTGGCGGTTGTGAGAGTTTGAGGTAAAGGAAGCAGCAGCCAGACAGGCGGGCTCTCTTCACAGGTTTCCCCAGCAAAATCACACTCTCCAGCAGTAACATCTCAAGGATTGCAAAACTGCAGTGCTCCAGTTGCAGGAAGGGGGGGGGGGGNGGGGGGGGTTTGAGTCTGGATCTGGGGGGGGGCAGGAGAGCTGGAAACTAACAGACCATTATAAGAGGCAGTCTCTTCCTTCCTTTGGGGGAGAAGGGAGGTTAAATCCTGTTCCCCTATCCCCACTTACATAGATCCAATATTCTGGTGTTCTCCATTCACTTGCCTCCAATGTGCCTGATATTTCAGCTCCAGTGTAATGTTTCCCCCCGCCCCCCCCAAAAAATCTCTTTCGTCCTGGAGCTTCTGATAGCTACCAACCCTCCTTAACCTTCTTCCCTGGTTGTTCTCCTTTGCCACATCGTTTGGTCCAGGGATCATCACCTCTATCCACCTTCTCCTTAAATATGGGTTCCCTTCTCCACACCCCACTGCCCCACCACTTCCAGGCCCTAGTCAGGATCTGACCTCTTCACCCATCTTTACCCCTCCACCTCTCCTATCCTATCCTCCCCTCCTGACAATAACCTCCTGCTCCTAACAATAGCTGCCATGGGCTACTAATAATTATTAATAACGTTCATCCTTTCCTCCCTCTCTTTTTCAATCACACCCCCCCCTTCCGTGGACAAAAGAGGAGTCCACTTCTCCTTGTATTTATCTGCTTCCCCTCCCTTCTTCGGCCATTGCACCTCCCCCACTTTTTTNCCCCCCCCCCTTTTTTTTTTTTTTTTTCTTACCCGCACCCCCCATACACATACTCTCTCTCTCTCTCTCTCTTCACAGATCTCCGGACAGCCCAAAGCTTTCCAGCTTCCTTTTTTCCTCTTCCGCAACTTGAGTTTTATTTTAAGAGACGAAAATCATCTAGCCTCAGTCCCGTTCAATCTTCGTCCCTTGTATTAAAGCCAGCACCCACCATTCACAGGGGACACGGGGAGGGGGGGGGGGNCTTGTATTAAAGCCAGCACCCACCATTCACAGGGGACACGGGGAGGGGGGGGGTGTCCTAATATTGCAACGACACATATTTGCCGAGTATTAATTGCCCGCTTTTCAAAATCGCAAACGCCGGAGATACGAACGCCCTGTTTCCTTGGGTCTCGTTCCCTTCCAATTCCCCTCCCTTCTTTCTTCCATCGCCAGAGTATCAGAAAAGGCGAACTGCCGCTGCCGAGAGCCAAAAGATATTTACAGAAAATCCGCTAAAGCTCTTCCTCCGTCTTCCGATTTTATTTCTTTTTTTTTATCCATGCAACACTTCTTTAGCGAAAGCTTTA
This sequence comes from Laticauda laticaudata, assembly GCA_004320025.1. Taxonomy (NCBI): domain Eukaryota; kingdom Metazoa; phylum Chordata; class Lepidosauria; order Squamata; family Elapidae; genus Laticauda; species Laticauda laticaudata. The sequence goes on along the minus strand of BHFT01020743.1, from coordinate 74,051 downwards.
AAAAGAGCAACGACCTTTGCTAAATGCACAAAGCCATTTGTGAAAGGAAATAACAGGAAGCAAACACATTGCCTTTTTTTTTTTGGTAACCATTGCAAAAAAACCACCTCCCCTTTTTCAAGGAATAAAAATGTCTTTTAAAACCACGCCAGCATCATTTCTGCCTTTTACTTGCTTTTTCAAAAAAAAAAAAAAGCATTGTTTTATATCTATTTATATGTACGTATCATCCGTTATTATTTTCCCTGTTTGCATTTTTTGTCCCTTTCCTTAAAGGGTTGCGCCACGGACACCACCATCTAAAAAAATAATAATATAAAAAAATGCCAGAGAGAGAGAAAAAAAAGAAAGCTCTAGGAAGGAACAATTGCAGCTGCCGATTTGAGAGACGAAGAGAAAGGAATAGACTGCCGTGTCTCTCTGCGTGTGTGTGCAACAGAGCAGCTGCTGCATTAAGCATTTTGCAATCAATAAAGAGCGGGTGAGATTTATGCAAAGTGCAGATATTAATATGCAAAGTTTTAAAGATTTTTAAATGGGAGAGAGAGGGAAGGAGACGGAAAGGAGGAGGCGGGGTGGGGGGGGAGGATTGCATGGAGACTGCACCTACCTCTGCTTCCATCGGTGGGCGCAAGCTGACTCCTCCATGCGCGCATGGGGGCAGCCCAGATACACAGGGACTGAGGGGGGAAGCAGCAGCAATAGCAGAAGCGGCGGCAGCACTCAGAGCGCGAGCCCAGGCGCGCGCTGGATTCTCTCCATCAATGCCCCCCTCCCCTCCCCATTCCCGGCGACGGTTGCCCGGGCAACGAGAAAGATGCAGCAGCATCAGCACCAGGATAAAAGATGGTCAGGGCAGCAACAGCAGATGGGGATGGAGAGGGGGCGCGCCTGAAAAGGAGCCCTTATCGAAGTCGGAGGGGGTGGTTGGGGGGAGTTGGAAATGAGGGATAGGGAGGGAAGAAATAAGGCACCCTCCGTGTTTAAAAAAAAATATAAAAATCTATGGGAGGGGGGAAGAGTTCCAGAACAGGGAAAGAGGAAGGAAAGGTTTGAGGAGAAGATAGAATAGAATAAAATACCCAGACAGTTTCAGGGGGGGGGGCAGTTTAAGTAAAATGTGGGGGAAGGGTCAGCTCAGGAAGTGGGGGCAGTTTAAGATTTGAAGTCTTTAGAAATAGATAATGGAGGGAAATAGCAAAATTGGGCATAGGACATAAGCACTTCCCAACTTTAGGATACGGTGATACCCTAACCTATGGTATAAGGGAATATAAAAAAGGTTCCAGGGTTTGACAGGATATGAAACTTCTATAAATTTGGGAAGCTGAAGGGAAAAATTCACCCCAAATTTAAAACTGAGTGCATTAAAATAGAAGTTGTGGAGAGAAGTTTATACGGTGACCAATTAATTATTAATTTTAGTTAAATTTATGCACGCATAATTCAGAATCCTGGAATTGCAAAATGTATGAATATGCAAATAATACACAACATGTATATAACTAAACCTTCAAAAAAATATTCATCGGCTGGTATGTTATGTCTTACTCCTTCCTTCTTTGCAATGTTGTACTTTCATTGATTAGACATAAGAATTTAAAGGTCCTATTAATAACCAAGTGTTTTCCTTCCATAATTGGCTTCCACTTATTTAAACACATCTCTTGGAAATGAAAAGTATGCCACAGTATGTTTCCTCATTCAAGGGACCATGGAAAAAAATCTGTTGGTTATGAACATAACACTGCAACATGCTGAAAACATTAAATCAAAATCTAAACGTCCTATATTATGCATATTGATAATACAATTACTATTCAAAGGAGATGAAGCAATATTTATATGGAAACTAAGCACATTAAAACAAACACTTTTTAAAAATCTATTTAGTATTCAGGATTAAAATTATTGCATTCAGTTATTATATGCAAAAATATATACATGATTAGAATTTTTAGGAAAAACTGCTGAGAAAGCTAGATTATTCCATTATTCCAAATAACGGAGCAGATATTAGAGGTAGTATGTAAATAGAGGCAATAGATTATGTGAATATTCAGATTTAAGACTAATTTACAAAATAATATTCTATCTGGAATTGCTAGGTACAAAGCATAATATTAGCAATATTTCTGTTCATTGTTCAGAATATTATTCACATGTCCTACACCAAAATAATTAAAGAGGATTACATGCAAAGTATGCTAAACAACAGTGCTGCAATTGTCTTAGTCAAAAAGGTGTATTTATCATCTTTTTCTGAACAGCAAGGTAATCTTATGTAAAAAAACAATTTCAATATGCAAAATAATTAATTATGTTTAATGCATATTTAAGAATCATAATATTATTGAGAAATCATTAGAATTATATATCAGAAAAATACACAAGACTGCATGTGAACCATTTTTTAAAACTGATGCACCAAAATGATCAAATCCTGCATTTCGCCAAGAATTACAATCATATTGTAATCATACAATCATACAAAATAATGTATGCTCTGATTAAGAATGCTGAATATTTTAATACAGTATCTAAATAAAATAAGTCTGTTTTGTTAAATAAAGCATTGAGTAGCATTACTACTAATTAAAGAGAGATATTAACCACATAAAAATAAAAATGTAAATATTCAGAAAAAATAGTAAATAAAATAACTATAAATGGCAAATAAAATTAGAATTCTTTTTCAAATAATGTTTTCAAAGCAAGGATTAATATCCAAAATTATTTCATTTAAAATTTATAAAAGGTAAATTGTTTTTATATAAGAGAATCAAATGCTGCAAGTTTCTACAGGTTATTTATTAAAATAAGAATTATTTGGGTTGATGATTATCCCCTCAGATATTAAAATCATGTATAAAACCAATTCTAATTTTTACACAGAGTGAATATAGAAAATTAATAACCAAACCATTGAATGAATGTGTATAAATTAAACGTGCCACTGAGAAAGGTAACTTTTACAAGCAACTTACAATAAACAGAGTGGTGTTTAAATATTTTTCATTACATGCATTGCAGTGTTTTAATTTCTTTGATCTAATCAGATGGAAATGTTACATTTAGTATTGTTTAAATAGACTTGATTTGTAATATGGATTTTCAAAAAATATATAAATCTATGAATCTATGCAAAATAATATTCAGCACATTAGAATTTTAGGCTCTACAAACTAAGGAAACAGAAAAATAGAAGAAATGTATCCGGTATTTAAGATTATTACATTAAATGGAAATTAGCCTTCATTTAATGCCTCAAATATCAACAAAAGACAAATTTAGCAAAGCAGCTTACCCAGTTTTTAATTTCCAAATACATTTAGGTAGCTGAATATTATAACTGAAATGTGGTACAAGGAATCTAACTAATTTTCAGAAACAGAACTATACAATTTCCTTCTTTGATGTTATATATTTATGATGTAGAATTATTGTAAAAGCATTTTCTAAAAATAGAAGAGCTACATAAAAAAAACTAAAAAACCTCAAACGTTTGGTGCAGAATTGAATTAAACTTACAGAATATCATATGAATGACATAGTCATTCCACATTTGTCTGAATACTGAATTTTTAGAATTTAGGCCACTAATTTGTTAATTTTCTATGAATAGTGTATGCAACAATGTTACTATTTGATACTATTGAAGTGGTAATTAAATCTCATTAGTTAAATAGTTAATAACTACAAACAATATTTGTGAGAGATACATTTGGATAGATTCAGCTGGGTATTCTGTTGTTTGCCGTAACATTTTTATAGAACATGTAACTGCCTAGCTTCTGAAATTACTGGGATCATATTCTAACTTAACAAAAAAAATGTAAGAAATATTCTTGAAATATTACATTACATATTGGTCATTAGCTATGTGTAGGAGTCTCAAAATATTGCCTACAGAATAAATGCTGCATTGCCTGAGTTTTAAATACACACATTTGACTCATACATTTTACAATAACTTGAAATTTTTGTTGCTTTATGCAGTCCTCATTTTCATACATGATTTGAGTATATCATACATGCAGAAAGAAAATTGAAATGTTCTTGCATTATTAAACTCGTCTAAAATTCACATTCGGGATCAAAAGAACCACAAGCGTCAGTTTGTGCAATATGGAGAATGAAGGGGGTTACAATGAAGCATTTTAGAAGCAGGGGGGTGTGGGGAATGAAAAACTGTTGCATTTAGCTCCAAGGTAATTATTTCTTTAAATGTTTGACTTTTTTCTTTAGGCTACAGTGCTGTAATTGGTGCTTATAAGGTCTGTGAATGCTAAGAATTGAGGATTGCAGATACTGTACCGAATGTGTTTTACTGTTAGATTGAATGCCAGTGAGCGAAGGACAACATGGGGATTTTTTTCCTCATTGTTGCTTGGTGGAAAAAAAAATACTGATTTTATTAGTTTCCAAATAAGGAAGGAAGCGGATCATGTACCACAACTCAGGATCACAATCCTGGAAGCAACTTCAAGAAAAAGGCACCCAATTTTATTCAACAATAAGTATCAACAATTGCAAATCTCCCCTCCAAACCTTTTAACTTGGAAATCAAACTAGATTAATTAAATTATTTTGAGATCCCAAGCTCCATGGCTACAACAAGCATATCCCAATCCTTCAGTCTGGCTGGCATGCCCAATCCACAGCTGACATGCTCAGTGCTTTGCATGTCATTTCAGTCCATGTGTTTGACCATAAAGATTCAGTACATGTTACCATAAAAGGCTGGATTCATGTAGAGCATGTACACTTATTCTGTATTCTGTACACTTATCACATCTTAAATGAATGTCATTTGGAACATTGCACTTGGTGTGTGTACTTTTTTAAATTAACTTTTTGCAAGAACATTGCATTTTCTAGCTGGACACATCACAAACACATCTAGCGTTTTTTTTAAAGGCTCCAGGAAAATCAAAGAACCAACCCCCCCATTCTCTAATTTATATATTTCACCCAAAGCCTAGTTATTGGTGTGCTGACAGGCTCATGTATCTCGTGAACAAACATTAAAAGGGAGGAGATAGGTAGGAAATAACAGAAAATTATGTCTTTTTGTGGACCAATTGCACCAAACAGGAGAAAATCTTAAGGAAAAACCAGCAATAGACAGACTACAAGGTAGAATCCTGAATTGCTAAAAAAGAGTGTTGGAGAATTGTTCATGGTACATCCTCCTAGCAAAAGATAATTAACTCCTTTTGATTAAATTCATAGTTTCCTTGAACTTAGAGCTGTGCTTTTGATGAAGCACCAGCCACAGGGACTTAGAAGGGGAAGGTACAAAAGTTGGAAGCTTGGACAGCAGATGAGATCACTGGAAATCCCACAGCAGCATTCCAGGATGATTTTATGGTTGCACCAAATAACATGGAAAATAATATTACAAGCATTAAAATTATATTAATTGCCATTGTGTGTGCTTTATAGTTATAATCCTAAAAAATTAGTTAACCCATATCTGGGTTAGAGATGTTTGCTGTTTATTTATTTAAATTTATGGGTAAAAAAGATAAGTAGGTTTTTATTGTTAACTAGCATTCTACTATTTTTGCTCTCCAACCTGAATGACCTTTTGGTAGCCAAGAAATAGACAGGTTTTAGATAGGCTGGATTTTCCTTGTAATTTCCATAGCCTTTCCTCACTCAATAGCTATCTCGGCTGGATAGTCCCTTCCAGAACATTCGGCCTGTGGTAGTAGGCCCAAATTCAACCATCAAAATGGCTTTCTAAGAAATCCCAGTCTCTCTCTTTGCTTCCTCTGCCTCTGGAGAACTTGAGGTTACACCTTTTAAGGAGATAAACTGGTCTCCAGCACTACCAGTTGCTGCAAACCTCAGCATGGTTTCCTTCACTTGCCCTACCACCATTTCACAAGAATGCAAGACAGGAACGCATGAATTCATATCAAAATAAGCTTTGCTGTCGAAGCCAGCAAGCAATTTCTATCAAGTCCAGTAGCGCCCTCTTGCCAAAAGATTTGGGAATGCCAGGTTCAAAAATAATTCCCTGAAAAGGTGCAGAGGTGTTTCACACTTTCACGGCCATACAATGCAAGTGTCCTGGGCCTTTCTGGTCCTCTCCAAAATGCGTAAGGGACAGAAGCTCAATGCAAAGTATCTGAATAGAGGGGAAAGGGAAAATGACAGCTGGGGTAGAAAGGTGAGGAAGGCACAGGAAAGGTCAGTTTGCAAAACCACAAAAGGACTTGCAAGGTATGAGAATTTATGAAAGGAAAGAGGTATACATACATGTATATAAAGTAATATTTTTTCATCAGCTGCTTGCTAGGAACTGAGCTCCATGGAATAATTCAGGACAAAAATGAAAACAACTGCTTTGTTTTCATTTTAAATTCAATTAATTCAAAGCAATTTAAGGAGGATTGCTGGATGATGAAAGGATGTGGGAATAATTTTTCTCTTCTATCACATTAAAAAATACAGTCTGGGGGACAATTTCTGGAAGAAGGCAAGGAGCCCAGGCCCAGGTTTTCAAGAGAGGCATGTTGGTGGGAATGTCCAAAAGAGTACCTGTAGCAGGTAAATGAAACCCAGAGAGGGATAGAACGCATCAGATGGCTAGTGTGATCTGCTATCATCAGGGTGGGGGGGTGGGAGTTAGTTTTTGTTTTTTTGTTTTCCCAAATTTTGTCCTATTGTACTTAACTAATTTATTTGATACTTTTTGTTCGTTCTTATTGTTTTTATTTTTAAATAGGATTTTACATTGTGTAAGCCGCCTCGAGTTGCCATGAGTGAATAGGTGGCAATATAAATCAAATAAATAAATAAATAATAAAATAAAACCGCTGCTTTGCTCCACCTAATCCACAATGAGAAGGGAAAAATTATGCAGCTTAAAAAAGGAAGAGTACATGGGAAGGCAAGGATGAACACCCTCTGAATGGTGCAGGAGTAAATACAATGAAGGCAGGGGTGGGATTCAGCCGGTGTTACTACTGGTTGGGTGACTATGTTTTGCGCGTGTGTATAAAAAAAACTTAAGCTGTTCCACCCGGAGAGCTGAAAAGTACAGCATGCAGGTGCACAGCATTTGAAAAGCCTCTTTTTTCCTGCTTTTTCAACCTCAGCTGTGTCATGTAAAGGTTGAAAAGCAGGAAATAAAGGACAGGTAAGAGCCCAGGTGGGCAGGTGGGCCAATCAGCAGCAAACACAGAACCAGTTCAGTGTTTGCTGCTCTTCAGAGCTACCAGTTCTATAGAGCTGGGCAGAACTGGTAGCATCCCACCCCTGAATGAAGGTTTCTACAGAAAAAAACATACCTGTTGCATGGGTTCACCTGGTCCCCCACTGTGGCCAACCTCCACGTGGAACTACATGTAGTCCTCAACTTATGACCACAATTGAGCCCAACATTTCTGTGAGACAATTGTTAAATGAATTTTGCTCCGTTTTACAACCTTTCTTCCCACAGTTGTTAAGTGAATCCCTATAGTTGTTAGGCTAGTGACAAAGCTGTTAAATGAATCTGGCTTCCCCATTGACTTTGCTTGTCAAAAGGTGGATCGCATGACCCCAGTATACTGCAAGCGTCATCAGTATGAACCAAGGGTTGCCAAGGGTCTGGATTTTGATCATGTGACCATGGGGGATACTGCAAAGGTCCTAAGCATGAAAAATGATCATAAGTCACTTTTTTCAGTGCTGACATAACTTTGAACGGTCACTAAATGAACTGTTGTAAATTGAGGGCTACCTGTAGTCCTTCCATCGCCCCCACCATCTTGCCAGAACAGGGTGAAGCTTCGTGGGTGAGAAGGAAAGCATCTTCCTTAAGAAAAAAAAAGTCCAGTTGCCTTTTGGAAAAGCACCTTTGAGACAACTATGACCTGGATGACCGAAAATCTCCACAGATATCAAGAGCAATTCAGTATCTTTGAGAAGGACAAAAAAAAACAACAACCCAGATCAATGCCTATAGCTCTCCTAGCCCGTGTAGACATTCAGTGGTAATTGCAGTGGATGACACTAACATCCATTTTGACAGGTATGTAGCCTCTTGAAAAAATTCAGGTAGTCCTCAACTTACAACAGTTCATTTCGTAACCGTTCCAAGTTACAATGACCCTGAAAAAAAAGTGACTTATGACCATTGTTCCCATTGCAGCATCCCCATGGTCATGTGATCAAAATTAGAGACGCTTGACAATTGTCTCATATTTATGATGGTTGCAGTGTACTAGGGTCATGCAACCTTCTCAACAAGCAAAAACAATGGGGAAGCCAGATTCACTTAACAGCCCTGTTGCAAACTTAATCACTGCAGTGATTCACTTATCTGCTGCGGCAAGAAAGGTCGTAAAATGGGACAAGAAAGGTCGTAAAAAGGTCGCAAAAGTCACTTAACAAATGTCTTGCTTAGCATCAGAAATTTTGGGGCCCAATTGTGGTTGTAGGTTGAGGACTACCTGTGCAGCTGTCTGAGAAGGTCCTGACCATAAGTTGGAGGAAAGGGGAAGTCTTTATGATCTGAAAAAGGTCTTTGTGTCACAAAGTGGGATGCCAGACTTGGAATGGAATGGAATGGAATCGCATGGGATCAGCGGTGGTATTCAACTGGTTCTGCCCGGTTCTGCCGAGCTGGTAGTGGCAACAAGCAGTGGAGACCAAGCTGGTTCTCTCCACTGCTCTACTGTTGGGTCCACCTGCCTACCTGGGCTCCCACCTCACCTTTATCCTCTGAATTTGAAGTGCAGCTGCTTTGTGTGGCACAACAGAGTGCCGCACAGCAGCTGCTGAAGCAACCGGGAGAGTGCAGGATTGCAAGAGGTGAGTTGGAATGCCTCTGTGTTTGCGTAAAGTGTGCATTTGGCGTGTGCATGCACGCAAAGTGTGTGCACACATGCAAAGCGCGCCCACCAAGCCACACCCACCAAATCGGTAGTAAAAACATTTGAATCCCAGGATGGGATGGAATAGAATAGAATAGAATAGAATAGAATAGAAATATTCTTCATTGACCAAGTATGATTGGATACACAAATTTGTTTCTGGTGCATAAACTCTCAGTAACAATACAAGCAACAAAGTGATAAAAGCATAAATCAGAAGATATTCATAAGTCATAAGATAACCAACAAGTGATAGTTATAAGTTAAACATGTTATTCACTTGATAAGTGTTTCATTTAATAACTGTGGCAAAGAAGGTCATAAAATCCGGCTTGATGTACTTAAGAATGGTTTGCTTAGCAGCCGAAATTTTGAGCTCAATTGTGGTTGTAAGTTGAGGACCATCTGTACAATTACGGAAGGCATAGCCAATAGAAGAACAAACAAGGGAAGGAAAGAATTACATACGCCCACATAGTACCAGGGCTCTGATCCAAATTGGAGGAGAGGGGAAATAAATGCTTTTAAACACAGACTAAGCAGCCATGGTTCTCCCATTAGCTCAGAAAAGATTTCTTATGAGAGCAAGCCTTTGAAGTAATCCAAACTGTTAACCAGGTTAAATGTTAAAGCACTGGGGTTTAAAAGAAAAAGAAAAAAGATAGAAGATGATTCTTCTTTTGGCATGGGTAAGCTGTAAATGTGGTAGTTTGTAGATTAACAGCATCTAAAGATAAGCTTAGGGAAAAAATGGGTTTCCTAGGAAGGAACCAGCAATCAAAATCAATGAAAGTGATTGATCTGTGCCCCCTTGCTGCAGAGCAAACCCCAGAAGACTTATTTGCAAATTACATGCAAAAGACTGAGCAGGGGGTTTGATCTTGCAAGCTTTCTCACCTCCAAGCCATTAAATAGAGGAAATGAAGTGCTTTGTAAAATCTTGGCTTTTCTGTAAACCAGGCACACTTCACCATTGCCAGAGCTACGAGATTCTTTCACAAGGATTCCTTTGTGAAGTTGGTTGTTGAAAGACACAAGAAGTAGGAGCTCCATGGAGAGAGAAGCAGTAAACAGACATGCTGTACTCTTACAGATTAACAGAGTTGAAAGGGACCTTGTAGGTCATCTAGTCCAACCCTCTTGCTCAAATAGGAGATCCTACATTTATGACAGATGGTAATCCAGTCACTTCTTGAAAGCCTAAAGTGATGAAGCTCCCACAATTTATAGAGGCAAGTTGTTCCATTAGTTGATTGTTCTGTCAGAAAGGTTAACCTACTTCCTAGACTCTCTCCTTGATCAGTTTCCAACCATTATTCCTTATCTGGCCTTCAGGTGCTTTGGAAAACAGGTTGACTCCCTCCTCTCTGTGGCAGCCCCTCAAATATTAATGGAACATTGCTATCATGTCTCCCCTGGTCCTTCTCTTCACTAGACTAGCCAGGCCCAGTTCCTGCAACTGTTCTTCATATATTTAGCCTTCGGGTTCCTAATCATCTTTGTTGCTCTTCTCTGTAGTCTTTCTAGAGTCTCAACATCTTTTTAATACTGTGATGATGACCAAAACTGGATGCAGTATTCTAGGTGTGACCTTACTTATAGAGCGGTGTTAATACCTCACACGATCAGTTATGTTAGCCTAATAATTCATGCTGTTTGATTCTAAATTTATGATTATGCTTTAAAATAGCTTTCTGCAGCTTGAAAAAGTGCAGGAGGCCAAATTGGTTGGAGATTATAGGTAAATAGTCCAAAGGTAAGTACCTGGGGATGGGTAGATTTAGAATTTGGATACTGTGGTATAGACATATTCACACAATAGCTGTCAAGGGAAACTAGCCCAAATGGGCAACACCAGTCACAAGAGGTAGTCCTTGTAGGTAGTCCTTGACTTGCAGCCACAATTAGGATCAGAATTTTAGTTGCTAAGCAAAGCAATTAATAAGTGAATTGTGCCTGATTTTATGACCCCTTTTGCCATGATTGTTAACTGAATCACTGCAATTGTTAAATGACTCATGAACTTGATAAACAAATCTGGCTTCCCCGCACCTTAACTTTAGTTATCAGAGGCTGCCTTGGAAGATTGCAAATGGTGATCACCTCACCCTGAACATGAAATATTAATTTAATTTACATTCTTCTTTCATCAATTTGGGAACAACTGAACAGTGAGTTTGCAGCAGAATATAGGGTGCAATGGTGAGATTGCAACAGAATGGAGGGTGCATTCAAGGAAATACACAATATTTCAGGGATATTATAATCATTCTGGTAAATGAATTAATGTGCATGACTTTTCCAAAGGAATATCCAGTAAACAAAAGTTGTGTACAGGTCAGTCACAGGTTAGTGGAGCCACCTAGTGATCACTTTGACAACTAATTCAACATCAAAGGGAATGCATTGCATATACAGTAATTAGTGAAGGCAATGCAGTAAAAATGTTTTGGTTTTTTTTACTGCACTTGGGGGGGAAACCGTCATGACACCTTCCCCGAAGTACACCCAGTCTCTTTGTTATTGAACTTTTTGCAAGAACAATAACAGATTCTTTACAGATAATTAGAGTTGCGAGGGAGCTTGTAGGTCATCTAGTCCAACCCCCCTTCCAAGAGGGAGACCGGACACCATTTCTGACAAATAGCAGTCCAATCTCTTCTTGAAAGTCTCAAGTGATGACTGCTCCCAACAACTTCCGAAGGCAACTTCTGTTCCATGGGTTGATTGTTCTCACTGTCAGAAAGTTTCTCCTTATTTCCAGGTTGAATCTCTCCTGGATCAGTTTCCACCCATTGTTCCTTGTCTGGCCTTCAGGTGCTTTAGAAAATAGCTTGACCCCTTTCCTCCTCTCTGTGGCAGCCCCTCAAATATTGGAAGGCTGCTATCATGTCTCCCCTGGTCCTCCTCTCCCCTCGTCTAGTCAGGCCCAGTTCTTCATATGCCTTAGACTGCAGTCCCCTAATCATCCTGGTTGCTCTTCTCTGTACTTTTTCTAGAGTCTCAACATCTTTCAATATTTTATTTAGACAAATAAATAGTATTTAGACAAAACTTTTTTAGTTCAATGCAGTTGGGTATTAACATTAAGCAGACTAAGCATGTGCTGAGAGCACCAGGACCAAAGGGGGCACCACAAAAACTTTTATGTAGCCTAAGGTTGGCTTCGTTTGTACAGTATATATAAAGGAGGGGTGCACCAAGATTTGACAGTGCTTAGGGCATCAGTGAGCCTTAATGTTTAATTGTAATGGTTCAATGCCAAAAGGGCTGCCCCTATTTCTTCTTTTATACATAAATTTTGTCTGCATTCGTATTTATGGAATGGTGTCTTACTTTGTATTAGGGGCTTGATGAAATGTTATATATCAGCTGCTTTTGTTTCTATCCCAGGTTTCGTGAAAAGAAACAAGGAAGGAAGGAAGGAAGGAAGGAAGGAAGGAAGGAAGGAAGGAAGGAAAGAAAGAAAGAAAGAAAGAAAGAAAGAAAGAAAGAAAGAAAGAAAGAAAGAGCTTTCTTAAACTAAAATTTACTTTCCAAAGCTCTTCATTTGAGAAATAAAGAAAGGAGACTATTACAGCTAGGCTGTAATAGGAATTCCATCAAACAAAAGGATGTATTTAGCTCTGCTCTCCCCCCACCCCACCCCACCCCACCCCAACCTTGGATAAATCTACATAATATGGCAAACTTAACTGAAACAACATAGAGGAATGAACCCACATGCGATGTAGCACAATATGGCACAGGATTTGTGTTTAATATCCATATAACAAGATCATTTTTCCCCACACAACCCACTAGACCAAACAAAAGAATGGATTATATTTTGAATTCAGCATATTGTGTAAATCCATCCCCCTTTTTTTCTAGCCCCCTAATAGTAAAACTTGGAACCCCATGTTCTCAATTACTTACCTAAGCAAAGCAGATGCCCCCATTATTTTATATTCAGGAGGTAATCTGGGGAAAAATTATCCTAGCACTGTTTCTTTGCATTCTTTCACTTGTCTTTTCAGTTCTGCAGAATTTTAGAAAATGAATGTGGGAATTGCAATGGAAAATGGCATAAGAAAAGATTTGTAATGGCTAAAATCTTGCATGAGGCAGCGGTATTATTTTTTTAATCTTGCTTTTCAACTGAGACGGTTACATCATTATTATGACAGATATTCTTGATTTATAAACCATTCAATGGTTTATAACCATTCAATTGAAGTTTTTAAGAAGAGACTGGGTCCAGAATGGTATAGGATCTCTTGCTTGAGCAGGGGGCTGGACTAGAAGACCTCCAAGGTCCCCTCCAACTCTGTTATTCTATAGTATTTAGCAATCATTCAAACATACAATGGTACAGAAACAAGTGATTTACAGCCGGTCCTCACAGTCACAGCCATTGTAGCATCCCCACATTTATTAAAATATATATCTACAACAATTGTGGTATTCCCAGGGTCATTTGTGACCTTCCCAACTGGCTTCTGACAAGCAAAGTCAATGGAGGACCTGGGTTTGCTTAACCCATAGTTTAGTTTAGTTTATTGTCATTGTACCTCATACAACAAAATCAAACACCATCTTCAGTGCACATCATGACCATGAAAATAAACACACACATCCTTCACACTCCACACATTGAACTGAAAACCTCTGACACCACACCAACACTGTACTATACATTAGAATTAAACAGAGCTACTGCCCTGGGATAGAGGCTGTTTTTCAGCCTATTTGTCCTTGTTTTTATTATCCTGTATCATCTGCCAGATGGTAATAGTTCAGGAAAAAAAGGGTTCCCAGGATGAGATGGATCTTGAAGGATGTTTTAAACTTTCTTAAGGCAGAGGGAGCTTTAAAGCTCTTCCAAAGAGAGGAGAGGGCAACCAATGATCTTCTGGGCAATGATGTGAACTCTCTGGAGTGCTTTCCTATCTGCCCTTTCCTATGTGCAATTAGCAAACCATACAGAGGTACAGTAAGCTAAAGTACTCTCTATGGTGCAGCAATAGTATTATTCACTTAACAACTGCAGAGATTCACTTAACAGCCGTGGCAAAATAAGTTGTAAAATCGTGCACAATTCTCTTGAAAAAGGAAATTCTGATCCCAATAAAGGTTGAGGACTACCTGTTTATTATTGTTAAAATACGAATCTTTCCTCATGGGCTTGCAATCTAAAAGATGTCTCCACTGAAAAGGAAGGAAGGAGGAGGGGGGACACAAAACTCCAGCCTGACCCCTTAAATTTACAGCAGTAGTTAAATAGTAAAAGCCAGTTTGGTCTATAAAATGGAAGGCAATGAGTTCAAATCCTGTCTTAGGCATGAAAGCCATTGGGTGACTTTGGACCAGTTGCTCTTCAGCCCAACCCACCTCACAGGGTTGCTGTTGTGAGGAAACAGGAGGAAGGTGTGTTGGATATGTTATAAAAAAATAAAATAAACACCTGGAAGAAAAACTACATGGATATTATATTCTCCTTTTCTTCCTCCTCCAAGATTTTTCCCACCTTTTTTTCATACACGACTCAAGACAGCAAACACACCTCCTAATCTTTCCTTCTCCTCCTCTTTTCCCCACAACAACAACCCTGTGTGGTGGGTTGGGCTGAGAGAAACTAGCCCAAAGTCCCTCAACCAGTTTTTCATGCCTAAGGCAGAACTAGAACTCAGAGTCTCCTGGTTTCTAGGCCAGCACCTTGACCATGGCATCAAATTGGCTGCAGCAGCTTCTTCTTCTTCTTCTTCTTCTTCTTCTTCTTCTTCTTCTTCTTCTTCTTCTTCTTCTTCTTCTTCTTCTTCTCCTTCTCCTTCTTCTTCTCCTTCTCCTTCTTGGAACCATCTGACTGAGGGGAAAAAAACAACCTGAACTCAAACAACCATTTCACAGACTGGCATAATCAGTGAAGCTAAAAAAATTGATAATTTGCCGATGAGTCTTGAAGAGAAGAGGCAGCCATCAGGTCCCAAAACATGTTGGGGAATAACATTTCACTCCCCAAATTTCCCTGGATGCCGCTTCATCCCTTTCCTTCATTTTTTTTTTTTTTGCACTATCCTCCCAAGATGNTCCTTCATTTTTTTTTTTTTTGCACTATCCTCCCAAGATGCTGCTCTGTTATTTATCGATCCGATAATTTATCGATCCGATCTATATGCTGCTTCTTTTTCCCCCGCCATATACAGTTCAGGGCAGCAAACGTACTTCCTCCTCCTTTTTTCCACACAACAACCTTGCAAGGCTGGTTGGGCTGAGGCAAGGATGAGCAGTCCAAAGTCGCCCAGCGGCCTTCCATGCCTAAGGGAGGATTAGAACTCAGAGCCTCCTGGTTCTCCCCCCACACCCCCAGACCACACCAGCCTGTCTTTCCCTATCAGTTCTGTGAGGGAGGCTTGGCTCAGGATCAGACTCCACCATTATTTTTGGAATTGTTAATAGTTGTTGCTGGAGGGGGCAATTAATAGGCTTTGATAGCGATCCTCTCTCCCTCGTCTTATACTTCTTTATTCTTCCTTTTTATTGTGGCCAGACACCTAGAGCATAGAGATAGGCAGCAAATAATTCAACAAATAAAATAATAATACTGAAGAATACTGAAATATTCTGAAAATAAGAATACTGAAGGGAATCAAGGCAGGGCAATCTTGAGTCTTTTCCTCACGTTGTTTCTCCAGAAGGGGATTGTGTAACTTGGTGTTGGGTTTTCTTCTCAATGGCTGTCCCTGTATTGCTTTACATCTCAGTGCTGCCTCCAAACCTTCCTCGTGGCTGGCTGTCATGGGAGTTGTAGTCCAATGGCACAGCCATGTGGTAGCCTGGCCTGTTTGTGCAGGGTGGGCTAAGAGAGGCATTATTGCTCAGCATGGATAATGTCAAGAGTGGGCAATTCACACTCACATTTTATTTTTATTCTGCTGTTATTGTTTTTATAAATAAGTCAAGGTGTTAATGAAACCTAATACTCCTTCCTCCTCCCATTTTCCCCACCAAAACAACCCTGTGAGGTGGGTTGGGCTGACAGATTAGCCCAGTCAACCAGTTGGCTTTCAGACCTAAGGCAGAACTAGAACTCACCACCTCTTGGCGATTGACCCAAGGTCACCCAGCAGTCATTTGTGTCCAAGGAAGGACTACAACCCACAGAACTCCTACTTTTTAGGCCAGCACCTTCACCACTACATTAAACTGACTCTGAATGTGGTGTTCACAAGGGTGGAAAACCTTTAAAGACAACAGTACCTTGACTCAGCCCGTGGTTTGCTTTGCTTAATCCTGCTTTAAGCAGGCCAGTCTGGGCTGGGTTCATAATTGCATTATTAAATTAAGGGAAGTCATGTGTCACAAACAAGAGTTGCACCATCCAAACAAAACCACAGGTATGGCTTCCACTCTTGTTCAGAAACATTTTCCCATCAGGTTGGCCCCAATCCTTTTGGCCTTCCATAAGGCTATGAAGATCTGGTTATGTGCCCAGGCCTAGGTTAAAGCTCCATTTCTGGGTTATATTAACATCTGCAGCAATAGTTTTACTTAGTGACTATCTATTTATTTTGTATTGTTTTAAGGCTTTTGTTTTTATGATTATGTACATCACCCAGTCACTTGTTCAGATGGCAGCTATACAAAGCAAATGAATACATCTGCAAAGGTTTGACACTAAAATTGTATTCACCAATAACACTGTGTGGCTTGAAGTGAGATTGGGAAGATTGTATTGTGTCAAGATGCTTCTGGACCACATTTCCAACGCTCACCATTTCTGATATTAACGTATTTCATTTCTTGAAGGAACAACCTAAAATCAAGAGGAGCACCTGCTAGTTTGGATCATGCCTTTCCATTCCTCAGGTTCCTATTAAAAGACTTTTACTCCAGTTTTCACAGGAATGGTTTAGGCCCATCTTCTCTGACCAGAAAATATCCAGCAGCATATTTTAATATATTCTAAAGACTAATCCGTCCTGGTGCTATTTTAAAACACCTGAAAAATTACAGGAATGTAGGTATGAAAGGCTGGGCTCTATGCCAGCAGGCCAGCTTTGTTCTTATTAGGAATTAAAGACAGTTGCAAATTATCTTCTTTATTAACATTGTCACTTTGTAAATACAATACATTAAGAATTTTGTCCAAAAGTGGTTTTTGTTTGTTTGGGGTTTTTTTGGTAAAAAAAATACAATTTTTAAATTACATATTTTTGCCTCTTCCAACTGCAATTTAGCAGCTTCCTTAACCCAGAAAACAATCCGAACCTTTTCATATTCTTAAGTCTATTATTTATAGTATATACAAAGAACCACAGAATTGAAAAGTGTCATTAGAAAAGTGACTCAAGCTTCCACCCTTATGTTCAACCCTTGCAACACGGGACTAGGTTGTATTTTTTTCATAAAAGGGAAGAAATCTACCCAGCACCATCTTTAAGAACACAACGTTTTTCTTCCAAGAAAAAGAGTAGTTGAAGTAGTCTACTCTGCTGCCATCTTTTGACCAAGTGTACCTGCTACTTTGCAAAATTACTCTCTAGTGTTGCAAGAGCACACACAAAAATGACAAGTACAGGTTGCAAGCATGACATACACAAGTCAGGCTGAAAGAATGTCAAGGTCCTTCAATGCTTCATTAGCAGATAAATCATCTTCACAAAGATTTTCCTTTTTGCTCCAAATGAGAGGAATCCAGGCTGAATTATTGCCTTTGTTCGTATTCTGCTACATCTAATGTCCATCAAGATCATTCTTGGCTTGTTCTTTCAATGCTTCTGTGGCATAATTGATTCCTGGGAATCCCGTCACTGCCAAGATCCAGCCCTGTCGCATGACGGAATGATTATTTTCTAAAGTTTTTTTTTCCCCTGAAGTCTATATCCAAACAATAATCAAGTAATAAAAATGAAGTACCCTGTAAAAAAAAGAGAAAGCAAAAAGTTAAAGCAGAGGTCTAACTTGATATTTAACTCGTTTGCAAGCAGTTTTCACTGTATTTCTTTGGGAGAGTGTCTATATCTTAAGATATCTCTGGTTATGCTGTTATCTTTTTTTCGAGTGCCATTTATTTTTATCATGTGCTACAGGTAGCTCTCGACTTATGAATATAATTGGGAGCAGAGGCAGTCATTAAATGCTAAGCAAGGCAGTCATTAAATGAGTTGTGCCCAATTTCATTATCTTTTTTGTTAAGCGTATCATGCTGTCATTAAGCAAATCCAGCTTCCCCTATGGACTTGGAAGAAGCCCCCTGGGAAGGTCACAAATAACAACATGACTTCAGATTCAACTGTTGTAAATACATACTAGTTGCCAAATGCTCAAATTTGTATCATGTGACCATGGGGATGCTGTGATGGTCATAAGTGGAAAGATCAGTTGCAAGTCACTATTTCAGTGCCATTGTTACTTTGAACAATTGCAAAATAAATAATTGTGTAAGTCAAGGGCTACCTGTATATATTCTAAAGAGAAATGCTTCCATAAATTATTTATTGGGTACTAGGCAAGAAATAATTGCCTACATATTCAGCAGCATATTATGAGGCTACCTTGTTCTAGGAAACAGAAGCCTGTAATATCAAAACAAAAACCACATCGCATCACGGTTCTGTATATTTTAAAAAAACAGCTTCATTTATTAATTGGGCTCTTTGCAGATCAAGGCCACCTCAAATTCTCCAAAGCACCAAGTGTTTCTGTTGCCCTCCTTATTTGTAGAGCTGATTCAAAGGAGTAAAGTTTCTGAAAGTTTGCTCCTTTGAAACTTCTGAAAAATGAGAGCTCCTTAGTAATTCCAACATACTGCCACTGGCTAGTTTGGAAGGAACATACCTATGTCATCTCGCTGTTGCTGTTACCACACCTGGGGACTAACATTTTCCAGTAACAAACGTCGACCTTCCTCATAATCATCCTCATCCACGTTGACTAGCAGCCGAATAGCTTCCTGGCCCACAGCTTCTTTGAGAGAGTCTGTGATGAAGACACCTTTCAATGCCTCAAGCAGAGAGCCATTCATATAGTCACTCCAAAAGGCATCCAGGTAAGACAGCTCTGAGAACTTGATGTCACAGATGATTGAGCCCAGGTCACGGGATTTCAGGATAGTGTTCGACTGCCCAAACACATCAAACTGACGCTCCAAATGGTTCTGCTTATTGGATATCACATTCTGACGCAAGACGGGCTCATGTTGACAATATTCTGCCCGAACACGAAGCCGGATGTCTGAGAGGAACACACGGAAGAGAGAGAGAAAAACAAAAGGAGGGGAAGAAAGAAAAAGAGGGCCATTAGAGCTGTCGGGTCACAAACAGAGCAAGAAGACAAACACACAGTCATGCAGCGGTATTCTAGGGTCAGGCTTTCAATAGTCCTGAGCATAAAGACCAACCAAGCTGAAGCTCAAGCCCAATCAGGATTCCCCCAAAATTCAGGGACCTGAAGGAGTCAGGCTCAGCAAGGGGCATTTCCAATTTTTAGGTGTTCCTCTGGCACAAAGTTAGAGCTGAACTTCATTTATACTTCTGTTAGCCTCCATATTCAGCCTGTAACACCTCCCTATTTCAGATTAAATATGAAGACACATCCAGCCTCAATTCCTACCCAGAGGAGCAAAAGGACAAATCCCTTAGCGTAGCATATCCTCCACCATTACTGTCTATGCCTGCTGTCAGACATCAGCATAGCTCCTAATATGATGGAAATAGTTTTCAGTCAATGGATGTTAACTAATATGCCTCAAACAACTTGAATTAATGGAATACAAGGCAAGATCAACCTGATCTATTGGCTGGATTTGAAGAGTCTGAACTAAAACGAGGGACCTATTCTGCACAAAGCCTTGTTGTTTATATTCTGAACATACTGACATGCTGCTACACAGGTTTACTACTGTGGTGCAGATACCTCACTAATTACCAACGTTCAGCTCTAACTATGGACTATGGAAGCAAAAGAACAGGTCTGTTTTGTTCAATCGCCCCCAATGTTATCATCAGCATTGTAGCTGAACGTGTTAAAAGGTTCAAAAGGGAGGGATAAATGGAACGAATACAGAGTAAGATACGTTTAAGAAAAATGAGGCAGGTGGTGCATTACATACGCTCAACAAGGCCGTCAGCTTTAATTTCTCTGTGTCTTGTGGTCATCACCTGTAGAAGCATTAACTCAAAGTGCAGTCACAGCCCTTTTCCAGTAACTTTGCACGGCCTGGAGCCCAAACCCACCCACATCACCAAGCTACAAGAAGCTTTTCAGTAGCTGAGAGCCCTCAAGCAGCATGACCTTCAGAATCCTCCCCCCAACCCCCAATGGGCAACAGCAAAGCTGTGCAACAAACTGCATTTAACAGTGGCCCATAGCATTGATTGGTTTTTAATTCAATGGAAGACAGCCAGTACGTAGCAAAATTTAAACACATGTTTAAAGACCTGCATGAGCTTCTACTGGAAACATTTCCTTTCCGCCCACATTTATGATCACTGTACCAGAAGGTTGCTAGTCCATACACTCAACAGCCGTTCGCCTTGATAAGGCAGCACGTTAAAGGACTTAGCTACTGGGCCACTGGAAACCATTTTGGGGTTCCAAATACAGGTTCCCACCCAATTGCTGACTAGATACATTAAAGTTGACTATCTCCCCTTGCACTGTACATAGCTTAAAATACAGACATTTTGCATCCATGATTTGGCACATGATTTCTAATATCAACAATGTTCTGGAGTACTTCATGAGGCAGCTGTCAGAGTTGGCATTAACATACTGGCAATCCTTGAATCACAGTTACATTGCACTTGAACGGATTTAGCCGCTTTCTTTCCTCCCCAGGACACGATGAGAATTAAAACTGTATGAAAGAATCCCAGCTTTTATTTCCAAACAGGCAGGAGGAAGCATATCAAATTACAGGGTCTGGCTATGTGGGAAAGGTCTTCTGCATAAATGACTCCTAGACTGAGGGAATTAGTTCAACCATTTTCCACAGCCAGCGGTAATGCAAGCTCTGAACAGCTGCGCTGAATTAAACACTAAACTCATGGGCAAAAACACCAGCTGAGGCAGCACAAACACTACCACACTCACCCACCCACCCCCATCATTTCCAGGCCCCGGTCCCAGTGAAATAATCCCACTGTGGTTATTATGTAGAAGACAAACATGAAAAACTTGTTTCTGAGCCAGATACTGCACACAGGCTTCTGCCAATGTCTTTTCCCAAGTTTGAGTCACAGTAGCAAGAATGAAGGAAAAGCCTTCAGGTCCATTATCACTCAAGTAGGATGGTTTCAGAGAAGGAGGCCTGTCACCTCAGTATCCATGCAACCCCATTAGTGTATGTTCAACACTATTCAAAGATTACAAACTAGTATCAGGTAACCCAACCAGAAACAGAGAACTTTAAACTCTCAGTTTCCGAGACATGTTGGGACCTATAGATCATCCTGAATCAGAGATCATCTTTATTTTTTTATAATAAATAATAATCTATATATTATGCCACCCAGTACCCAAAACAAAAATTAAATATTTACAGGCCAACAAAAACCATGACAGACAATGAAACCACAGAAAAAGGCCTCCATTGCGCTGAAGGCCACAAGTCCCAAAGTCCAAGGCTGTGTCCCTCACAGCTTGTATAAGAGTGCTGCAGGGTCCAGTTGCAGGTTCGCTTCTAACATAGAAGAAGCGCTGAAGAGGCAGGTGAAATAATCAAGTGGGACACACTTAGTTTTTGCTTTTAAACTTGTTTGGGTATTTTTACCAGTGTCTGGTACTTGGCCCGCTTGCCTGGGCCAATACTTATGCTTTTCCAGGGATGGATTTCAACTGTGGACCGAGAGAAACATGGTTCAAGACTTTTAGCACATGGTAACATTAAGAAATCATTCTGAGATTCATATTGTAAAAGAACACAAAAAATGGCGTACAGAACCTAAGCTAACTTCTGACATGGACTGCTGCAGATACCAGACTGAATAGAGAAATTTCTCGACAAGGTCATAAACAGGTAATCCTCAACTTGCAACCACAAATGGGGGCCAGAATTTCTGTTGCTTGGTAAGGTGGTTGTTAAAGTGAGTCGTGCCCAGTTTTACAACCTCTTTGCCATGGTTGTTAAAAATGAATAACTGAACTTATTAAAAGAATCATGCGGTGATTAAACAAACCCAGCATTTCTCCATTGGCCTTGTTTATTGGAAACGGCTCAGAAAGTTGCAACAGGTGACTGTGTGATCCAGAGAGATGCTGCAACCTTCATAAATATATGCTAGTTGCCAAGTGGCTGAATTCTGATCACGTGACCATGGTGACGCAGTGCAGGGATTGATTTTAAGTCACTTTTTTCAGTGCTGTTGTAACTTCAAAAAGTCACTAAGCAAATGATTGTAAGTTGAGAATTACCTGTAGCTTTATTATTATTATTGAGAACCAAGTGACACACAAATCATCTTTCTTATTATATTTACTGGAACCAGGAAATACTAACTAGTGACAATGAACAATTTCAGGAATATCAACAATTATGCATATACCAATAATAAATGTCGACTAACCAGAAGGAACTGCCCAAGCAAACTGATGTGAAGAATTAAAGGGCATTTTTACTCCAATCAAAGGGATTTTAAAAAAAGGAGCCTCTAAGAATCCCATAGCAGTAATAATGATCTCATATCTGCAGTAGTAATTATATACAAAATTAAGCTCAGTTGATAGGGAGGCCTTCAATGGACTGACATATCAAAGAATGGCAACTCCCAAAGAGCAAATCCCTCACAGCTATACTATCCCAGCCTGTTTCCATCACATTAGGGGTGGGCAACTATAGCAACTATGCCCTTTGGACTTCAACTCCCAGAATTCCTAAGCCAGCATGGCTGACTCAGGAATTCTGGAAGTACAGAATTCTGGAAGAATTCTGGAACCACGGGTCATAAAATTGCCATAGTTGTTGACCCTTGCATCAGGCCCTGCTAGAGTTTTGGGGCACAAGGCCCTCACAGTGCTAGTCTGGAGTAGCTCTAACCAGTATCATAAACCCAGGAGCTGACAGTGCAGCCCTGTCTCCTATGGGCATTCAAAACAGTCAAACATGTCTTTATGAAGTGGCTGTCTGAGAGGCTGGCATGCAGGGCGGGCAACCTATTTTTTTTTCTAGAAATAGTAACTCAGCAGATATCATAAAATACAAATTTGCTTTTCACAAAGTACTGGTGGAAATTCGGGTGCATGGATTCATTTACCTTTGCGAGACCATTCTGTGAGGAGAGTGCACAAGTGAGACAGAGTCTCTTTATCATCAACTTTTGCTTAGTAACCTGGAATTTAAATGGTGGATTGAGAAAGAATTGGCAGAAATCAAGCAGCAACAAAAAAAATGTTCATTCGGGAGTTTGCATGGATTTTTCTTCATTACGGTATTGCTCTTTCAAACTGAGGTAGCCTACAGTACTATAGCATACCAGAACGGGTTTAGTTTTGCAACTCAAAAAGGTAATAAAATAGCAGAGCTCATTTCAGAAGCAGCTGCCTATGAATCTTAAATTCTGCCCCAGTGAAGCAAGGTGATGTTACAAAGAATACAGACAATAGGTGTTTATACTAGACTGCTAGGTGTTGAATGGAGCTTACAATTTGATCCTTGCACCTACCCGGCAGTAGCCTTAGCTGCACCTTGAAGTTGCAGTTTTGAGACTCATTGTATTATTTCTGAACATTCTTCATTAGAACCTATGGCCTGTAAATTAGTCAGATGGTAAGTGTTTTTGTGCATTCGCTTTTGTTTCATTTGCATTGCGCTGACACAAACACAATAGCACAAGAGACTTCTGCAGGGATCATCTGCCAGCTCTGGGTACCCATTGGCTGAGTGAGGGTGCTACAAACCAGGCAGGTGGAACATATTTCCAGATAAGGAAACTGTAAACACATTATGTGGTTTGTCATAGACAATGGTCCACTTGCAGATTTCACAGTTTTCTTATGCACATAGTGTCTGAGACAACTTTACATTATTCAAAGGAGATAAAATATGCTGGTCTTAAGAGACAGGCACTTACGCAGAGCTGGAAACCAAGACAGAAATCTGACAGTTAATTCACCTATGTGATTTTAGTTTACAATTTAGATATGTACTGCTGATTTCAGCAAAGTATAATTCAGCAGACAACTACTACCAACCAAGGCAGGAGGATAAACTCCTTCGAAAATCAGAAGAAACCAGGCAGCACCAATTCAATAATAGCTCAAATCAAGTGTTGGCCTTTGATAAAAGGATTGGCAAGTCATTCCAAAGAATAAAACAGATAATTTACTTGGCAAACATATTCAATGTTGTCTCCAATCAAATTAGTATGGCCCTATTACTCATGAGTTTTATTACTACCATCCCGCAGAGAATGACCTTGTAGCATGTATGAACACCTCACAGGAATGATTATTTTCCTGATGACTTAGTAGGAAAAAAAATTTAGCTTCAAAAGAAACTTGGTTTACCCTCCAGTTTTTGTCATATAAATGTGAAAAAGGTCTTTTAAATCTTCCTATTCTGAGCCCAGAAGTTTTTCATTTGGAATTAATGCTTTCACCAGAATCTGATGCATTTTTTCATCTGAAGTTATTAAACAAAAGTGGAACTAAGCAGATTATCTTGCATTTATCCAGCTCAACACAGATATCATCAGAGTCATTAAGATACTCTCTTCAAGACCAGCATATGAAACACTTCAGTGTACTGAAATAAGTCTCCCCAAAGCTGATGTTATGGATAACCAAGTTGGAAGGCATTCATAAAATTTGTTATGCAAGATGCCCAAGAAATTTTGTATGAAGCTGGGGTATATGTATTTTGCGCATAAATTTGTTTTGATGGTAGTGAAAAAATAGTTGTCCATTACGAGATTACACAGGGAACTGAAGACAAATTCCATGAAGTGGGCTGGAGACTTCCCTCTCTCAAGGAGGGGCCAAAAACTCCTATTCTCATTTAGTAGAACCAAGTTTAATAGCAAGTTTAAATTGCACTTAATATTGTAAGCCAAACCTCAGGCTACCTACATGAGACAGTCTCCGTAATGCAGCTACTGCATCTCTTTTTCCTCCCCCAACCAACTCTATTCCCTTGCGATTCTAGTCAAAGAAAGAGAAATAGAACAAATGACCCTTAATTGAAACCAAGAGGTTGCTAATGTGTTTTAGAGTGGTTTCATGGGTTTTCAAAATGAAAACAAAAAATCCAGATCAAATGCATCCCAAGAACACAGCGCATGCCAGGCAGACACCTACCACAAGTCACTTTGGTGGGAGCTGGAACCTCCTGCTTTGGAGCAGAAGCTGCTTTAGCTCCCCGCCGTCTACAAACTGTAGTCTTAGATCGACCTCTGCTTACTCGCTTCCTTTTGCTCGAATTGGAGCCTAGAGAAAGAAAGGGGAGGGGGAATGATACAGGTTTTTACTGGTGCTCCCCATGAGCCTAATAACAGAAGAGAATTTCTGTAGTTTAGGATTGAATTGTGAGATCCCTGGTGCTCTCCGAGCTTGGTTGTTTGTTGCAGATGTTTAATTACTGACTAGGTAACATCAGTGCTAGCAAGCGTCGGGCTCGCTAGAAATCTCATATTACACAAACCTGCCATTCTACATCCATGCTTTATGAATTTCAAACACCAGATAGTAATTAGTTATAATTTATCTGAAAAAATGTTAGTTTAAAATGGATCTTTTATTAGGCACAGGATTATACTGCTTAGTATTAATATCCTGATTTTTATAAAAGTTTAGCATCTGTAATAAACAGTTAAAAGATAAATCAGAACCGAGAATATTATTCTCTTTTCAAATTGCACCATTCACATACCTGTCTCCCACTGATCATGGCGAGGCTCTGAAGAGGCTGAATTCAGACAGTTGTCCATTTGTTGGTCTGCTGACAGAACAGATGGTCCATAGGTGTATCTTTCAGGAGAAACTAGAATAAAAAAAAGTTGTGAAAATTAGGCAGTACTTCAACTGGAAGAGTTCTGCAAGGAAACACCACCAGTTGGTCAAATCAGCTTGGATTCCAGTTCTGCTGTTCTTATAATCACAATATTCAAAAGAATAATATATGCAAAGAATTATTCAGTGCCTGAAATTTTCACAACCATTTGCCCCCTTTCACATTTATCTAACAAAAAGCAAAACTGCTACAGGATAGGTGGAAATGACCTCGCTTTAAATATCCATTAAGAAAAGAAACTTTGTGAGATTCAGTCAACAATGAAATGCTACGCTTTTTCTACTGCTCCAATCCAGTACCTGTACGCTGCCTTTTCAGGGTAACATATGGCAATAGATCATGCCTTGTTAGCACCCTCAGGAGCTGTAAAAGCTGCACAAAGTTGGTTTCATCACATTTGCCTCTCCTCTCCAACTCCAGGAGCAGTTGGACACCATTCTTTGGCTGCCATTTCTCTGCAACTGCCTCAAGGTTGCCATCCTTCCTCCCCAAATTACACTGGCACTGATTTTTCCTCTTCCATTTTTCTAATGCTGGTGAGGTAAGCTCAGAGCCACCTTCTTCTGCTGCTGCCACAGTCCAAAGGGCAGGATCCAATGGATGAGTCCAGGGCTGTGTCTCATCCAGAAGGAAGGAGAGCACTTCCACATCATTCTCTGTGAGCTGAGAACCAATGACTTCAAACATCTGATGCAGGGAAACCATCCCATAATATTCAAGGCATTCTTCCTCTTCCCAAATGTGGGCAAAAATTTGCCTTCTCATGTCAGCCATGTAAAAATGTGAATCCTAGGAAGCTTTAAAGACTACAAACTAGGACTGAATGGATACGCTGTATTCTGAAAACAGATGGAAAAAGAAGAGACTCTTGCCAAGTTGAATTAAGAAAATACAAAAACTGATCTGAAGTCTTGAAGGAAGATCCTTTCAGATTCCCAGTTTCACCACACAAGGATCTGTAAATGAGAAATGGGAGTTATTGGATCAGAGCAAACCTTCCATTGTTGCCTCAATTAAGACAACAACTATACAGCTCTACATCATTAATGCTACATGCCTATGGTATGTGTGTGTACACTTGCACGCACGTGCCTGAGTCAAGTGTTGACTCCTGGTGACTATTTAGACAAAACTTTTCCGTTTTCTTGATCACCTTTGTTTTCTCCAGAAGTGGCTTGCCATTAACTCCTTCTTTAGGAAGTGAGTGAGTGACTAACATTATTTATTTAGTGTATGGCAAATATATGGACTTATGGTAATTCAAATGTTAATGTTCAGTCCACCCAACCATTCAAGGACAAGGGTGGCCTATATTGAAAAAAATCAGTCACCCAGCTGTCTTGTTGCCTTCACCAGGCAAGACAAGAACTGCAGTCTCACCACTTCTATCCTGGTGCCTTTAGCCGCCATAAACTGGTTTCTAACAAGGCCAAGTGGTAAGGAAGGGGAAAGAAAGAAAGAGGGCCAGATAGCACCATTCCGATTCCCCAAGCAAAAGCCAGCGACGACCCCTTTCTCGAACTGTCCCTTTGGACAAGGCAAAATGCTGTTTCATGGCCGACCAGACGGACGCCTTTCCAATAGCCTGCAAGGCACGGACACACCGCGCGAGGGCAGCCGCGGGCCTTCCCTGCCCCTCCTCCTCCTCCCCCCCTCCCCGCCCCCGCCGCTCGTCACAAAAAGCAGCACAACCATCCGAGGTGTGGACGAACCCCGCTTGGCGCAGCAGAGCTCCGCCCGCCCCCAGCAGCCCGAAACTCCGCCCCTGCAGGGACAGAGAGGCCCGCCCACAGGAGGGGAGGGACGGCGGCCGTCTTCCCGTCGGAACAACCGTCTGAAGCCCCTCCCCCACGGCTCGTTTCACCTGTTTTTGACATCCCCTCCCCCACTTCCTCGACCCAGACAAGGCTCCCCCACCGCTGTTTTCCCCCCCTCTCACGTCACCCCTTCCCATGTTTTGACATTTCGCTCCTCTCCATTTCTTTCTTTTATTCCTCGCGCAGCCCTCTGCCCTCCCCACCGTCGTTGTTTTTCTGACAGTGGGCCACCCCCTCAAGCGCTTCTCCCTCAAATACACACCTCACAACTACCGCCTCCTCCCTTCCTGCCTTCTTTTTTCGGTGCCCCCGACTCCCTCCTCTTGAAATCCCAGGTGTCATTCGCCCCTTTTTTTCCTGAGCGTCCCTACGAAATAAATTAGCCCCCCTCACCGGATCTCCCGTCGCCACAGCCGTCACCGCCGCCGTTTCAATCTTTCTGGCACCTTCGACTCATCTGCGCCTGCGCCCCCTCCCAACGGGTAGCACCTGACTGCGCATGCGCTCCAAGTCTGTCTTGTTTCGCCCCAAGGCGTACAGGCGGCCTCTCCCGCGCATGCGCCGAAGCTATAGAAGCACGAAGCTATGTCGGCCCCTGCGTCGTGTTCCCCGTTCACGTGGCCGCTCGCTACTGTCCTCGTGACTCGCGTGCGGGGAGGGGTTAGTCATTCAATAACAACTGCCACGCTGCCGCTTTCACCGCCTATATTGGAGTCGACTGAAGCCAGTCACTGACCTGAGGAGAAAAAGGCGACACTGCTGTCTTTATGCTTTAACGGAGACGCAGTGTTTACGTAAGGTGGTGTCAAGGAAACGGCGCTGATTACGTAATCAGTGTCCTCGAGAGTATATGCGGAGGCGATCTTTACGCCTACACACAAAAGAGGGGGGGGAAGGGAAACGAAGCGCAGGTCTTCATCCTCGTGACGGGGCGGGCTAAAGAGCGGCCAGACCCGCCCATCTCCCCTCAAGCTGCGGTGCTGATTGGCCAGGGCTTTTCATGCTTCCCTCTCGCTGCTCTCCTGAAGGAGGGGCTGGAACGTCACAAAAATCGTCCGCGCCGGCCCGCCTCTCTAGTATCGAGGTCTCTGATTGGCTCCCTCGGGGTTGTGGGGGAGGCAATGAGAGGGCGCGGTGCAGCCTAGGCCGAGCGGGGCCTGCGTGACGAGGGAGCGGTGAAAGAGAGGGAGAAACCGGACTAACGCTGGCTGGTAGCCGCGGCGGTGGGTTCGGCCCATGGGCCGGGTGAGTGCGGCGCCCTTTACCACTGTCGGAGCCGTCCCCTCGGCAGGGACCGCCTTTCCCTTCCGAGTCACCGCTCCCTCCGCCCGGCGAATCCTTCTGTCCAGCCTGCGCCCCTGTCAGGCTCTCCCCTCAGGCTGGGTTCACCTTTGACCTGCGGTGCTGCATGCCCCCTCGGCCGATGTTGCCACAAACCAACATCAAACAATGGCTTAGCTCCATTCAGTCCTGGGTAGAACGGAAGGAGCTTGGTTTGGGAGAAGGAAGCCCAAGAGGGAAGCGTCTTTGGGCCATGGAAGTGCTGAAAGTGGCCTTCTCGAGGACGGCCTTCTCTGCTGCTGACTGCAGATTGTTTCCTCCTCGTTTCCTGTTTCTTTGGTGGTTCTTCCTCTGCAAAGAGCTCGGGGGGGGGGTGATACTTGGCCCCCTTCCTTCTCCTCCTCCTCCCAGCCAGCAGAGGGAATTTCAGTGTAGCTTCTTCATCAGTGGGCTTGCTTTTACACAAAATAACTTTTTAAATCTGCCGTAGGTTCCTTTTCTTCCAGAATAGCATTTTCTAGCAAGTCCTGTTCATTTTCCAAGGTTGAAAATGCCATTCCTGTGTGGGTCAGTGTGTTCTTCCTGCCATTGGTTTTGTGCACTTTTTTTTTTTTTTTTTTTT
>BHFT01020743.1:0-44464 GCA_004320025.1 Laticauda laticaudata | reverse complement strand
TTTTTTTTTTTTTTTTGGCAACGTTGCTTTCATTAAGGTTTCTTTTTCTCTCTCTCTCTCCAATCTCTATCCTTCCTCTCGTCTTTCCCCTCAGGTGTAATCACAATGGCAGAGGAGTTGGCTCCGTCCGTGTTTTTCCAGCATCAGTATATGTGTTCGGAGTGTGGACTTCTCTACAACACTTTGGAGGCGGTGCTGCTCCACCACCAGAGCCATTTAGGGGAGTCCTGTGAACTTGCAGCCGCTGCTACAGTTGCCAAAGCGGAATCCCAACAAGACAGCCGGTATCAGTGCCTGGAATGTGGGTGTGTCTTGTGCTCACCTGATGAACTGTTAGCACACCAGGAAGTGCATCCCAGGGAAGTACCAACCCGCCCTTCATCTCTCCCAGCCACCACTGGACAGATCCACTACCAATGCAATGAATGTCATGAACTTTTTCCTTCTACGAGCCTCTGGCTAGCTCACCGCCGGACACACCAGAAACAGGAGGCAAACTCATCAAATTTACCACCTTCTCAGCTGCCTCCATCCCCTCTTCCCCAAATACCCAATTCTCAGCCTCCCCAGATCTCTTGCCCCCCAACCTTGCAGGAACTACATCCGCCGTCACCGCCGTCTGTTCCCCCCATGCACCCTTATGAATGTTCAGAATGTGCCTGTCTTTTCTTAACGCCAGAGGAGCTGCTGGAGCACCAGGGCGAACATTTTACTGAGATTGAGAAAGAGAGCGGGGAGCCAGCTGAGGTGGCCACACAAGAGGCATCCAGCCCCCACATGTCCCCAAGGCCAGGCTCTGAGGAAATGACACCAGCGCCTCCCCCTGCTCAAGTTTTCTGTTGCACCGAGTGCAAGCAGGCCTTCGGTACAATGTCGGCACTGCAAAAACACCAACAGGAGCATGTGGAGAGCAGCGAGGAATTCCTGTGTGGGGAATGCCAGCGTGGCTTCACCACAGCCAAGCGGTTATTGGCTCACCAGCGGGTCCACGTGGATGGCACATACGAGTGTCCAAATTGCAACAAGATCTTCAAAAAGGCAGCCTCTCTTGAACAGCACATGCGCATCCATAAAGGAGAGGCACTCTACCTCTGTGTGGATTGTGGGCTCGGCTTCTCCACCGAGATGACCTTAATCATGCACCGCAAAAACCACACGGCCAATCCCTTGCACCGCTGTCACTGTGGCAAGACTTTTAGCAACATGACCAAGTTCCTTTACCATCGACGCACACATGCTGGCAAGAGTGGGATCCCGGCTGCTCGGGGGTCTGGAGGAGACCATGCCTCTGGGCAGCCTACTGAGCAAGTACCCAGTGAGGAGGAAGCACTTGTGAATGGCACTGCCCCTTCCTCCCTTTCACCAGGGAACTTGGCCGAGGTCTCCAGTGGTGGGTTCCTGTGTCCTCAGTGTGGAAAGGCGTTCTCCACCCATATCCGGATGGTGCGGCATAAGCGAGTCGTGCACGTGTTGGAGCGCAAGCACAAATGCCCCACCTGTGGCAAAAAATTCAAGAAGCTGGTGCATGTGAGGAATCATCTGCGGACACACACAGGGGAGAGGCCGTTCCAGTGCTCTGAATGTGGCAAGACATTTGTTTCCCAGGCTAACTTGGCCCGGCACCATGTAACCCACACCGGAGAACGGCCTTACCAGTGCCAGGTCTGTGACAAGCGCTTCACTCAGTCCTCTAACCTTCGCCAGCATCGCCTTCTGCACATGGCTCCTAACGGAGACGGGCCCCACTCATGTGACGACTGCGGGGCTGCATTTGTCCGAGCCCGCCAGCTAGCCTTGCATCGAACGGTACACACAGGGTGCTTGCCTTTCCCTTGTCCGGAGTGCGACAAATCCTTTTCACGCCATCGTCTCCTTGAACTGCACCAGCTTAGCCACTCTAGGCACGAGCCTCACCGCTGCCCAGACTGTGGCGCTCTTTTCGTGGTGGCCTCCATGCTGCAGGAGCACCGCTGCACCAAGCAAAGCGAACAGGGGAGCCCCCAGCAGTCATACCTCTGCACGTCTTGTGGCAAATACTTGGGCTCATTGGCCAAGCTGACGTTACATCAACTGGTCCATTCGGGGCAGCGTCCATACAATTGTCCACTCTGCGGAAAAGCCTTCACCACCCCTAGCGGGCTAAGCCGACATCAACAGCGCCATGCTGGCCTGCGCCCTCACAAGTGCCCCACCTGCAGCAAGACATTTGTGGCAGCCTCAGGGCTGCAGCTGCACCAGCGCACGCACACAGGCGAGCGTCCGTTCCTCTGCCCAGATTGTGGCAAAGCTTTCCGGCAGGCCACCCATCTTCGGGAACACCGACGCCTGCACACCGGGGAGCGCCCCTATCGCTGTCCAGAGTGTGGCAAGGCCTTTGTGCAGTCCATGCACCTGGCTGAGCACAGACGGATCCACACTGGGGAGCGCCCTCACCCTTGTCCCCTCTGCTCTAAGACTTTCAAGACCGTCTCGAACTTGCGGAGCCACCGCAAAACGCACACAGCGCTGGCTGACGGCCAGGATGCTCTGCAGTCTTCCGAATCTCTTGTAACTTCTGGCCAGTCCACCCAAACCATTATGTGCACCAAGTTTGGAGAGACAATTGCTATCATTGAGAGTGCAGAGCCTCTCCCCATGATGGAGACCATAGAGATCTATCTAGAGATGTAAATTTGCCAGGAATGTAGAAGCCTTGCCAGGGGAGGGGAATTTCCCATTTTTTTCCGTATTTAGAGTTACAAAGGACGTGCGAGAGCAGCGGCCACCCTTTTGCCTTGGTGCAGAGGTTTTAATTATCTTTTACTCTTCTGTATACAAAGGCTTAACATGCCAGTGGGAAACAGAGAGCACCGTCTCTTTGTGCATTCTTCAGGCTTCTCATAGCACCCAAAGTTGCTCATCAGCCGTTTTAGTTTCATATGGAGGCCTAAGCTACAATTTATGGATCTCATTTTGAGAATTTCTCTGGGCAGTTCCTTTTTTGTCTTGGGGGTGTGTGCTGTGGGTTGGAGTTGGGCCAATCACCTTGACCAGAGTCAGGTGTTTATTGTAAATTAAAAGAGATGTGTTATATTCCAATTACGGTCTCCCATTTCATTATCTGAGATTCTAAGGAATGGCTCGAACCAGTATCCAGGACAGGCTGTCCTATAGCTTGACTTTGAATTATTTCCTTGCTTTGGTGGGGAGGGAGATGTTATTGGCTATTGTCACACAAAGTTGTAATTTTATAATAGAATAACACTGCTACATTTTAAGGCAAAAGAAGGGGATACTTTTGTGCTTTGATAATTTAACACAGTTTTATTATGCCTGCAGTCCTAGAAAAACAAGCCACGTTTTAATTAAAACTGTCCCATCTGAGTAACAAGTACAGGATTTCTGCTTTAATATGTATCTGCTTTAATATGTAACTAGCTGAAGGCCAGTTCCATTTTTTTTTAAATTGGAAAAGCTCTGTGCCATTTTTAACGATTGGCATATGATGACTGATGAACACTCATGTTTTAAAACTCAAGAAATTTTTATGACAATTTTCCAGACCAAAATACTTTAGCATAATGGGAAAAGGAAATAATGATTTCAATGGGTAGTCCATCTCCCTGGGTAGTTTTTGTTTTACAATGTTGTATTTGCTGTGTTTGGACGTTACATTAACATGACTGATGTAACCCAAACCGAGTTCATCCAGTGTACTAGACTTTAACTATGTTGGCTGGCTTCACAAAAAACATTGAAGTATTTGCGGAATCTGGAATTATTAGCAAACAGGCATGTTAACATGTGAGGATATTGCCTTTTTTACAATATAAAACTCAGAAGACAATCTTAACTACCAAAGCAGATGGAAACAGTAGGGTAAACAGGTAAAAGCTGACACCGTTCAGTGAAAAAATTCCAGTGTAACAACTAACCAGAGAGTTGTGCCATTTGGTTGGGGCCATAATGGATATGTTAATTGTGCACACCTAGCTACAATCCAGTGGAGGAGTTCTCAGCTAATGCTAAAAGCTATTTTTTTAAATTGGGGTGTAATTCAATAGCAAGCATGACAGCTGACATGGCTAAGGCGGACTGCAAGTCCCCCACTCGTATACATTGAATGAATTAGAGCTATGTAATCCAATCTAAAATGCCATAAGCATTCTTTTGTGAACTTGAATTCTGTATAGGACAAAGGTCTTCAAACTTGGCAACTTTAAGATTTGTGGACTTCAACTTCCAGAATTCAACTCCAGAATGACTGGAGGAGGAATTCTGGGAGTTGAAGTCCACAAGTCTTAAAGCTGTCAAGTTTGAAGATCCCAGTATTGGAGAATTTATGCCATTTCAAGTAGCCAGTATTAACACAAGGAACATGAGGCTGGGGCCTAAAGTAGATACATAGCTCTAGTTCCCCATATCTACTGCAAAAGAGTCAACCACAAATGCTTGGGGTGGCAAAAACATTGATCCCAACATTAAGGAGCCAATTTAAAAAAAAAAGAAAAAACTTGAACATTCAGATTTAAATAGTGAAACTGGGATGGTACACAACTGAATCAATTCCACTCTGACTGAGATCTGTACAGATAGTCCTCAACTTACAACCACAATTGAGTCCAACATTTATGTTGCTAAGTGAGACATTTGTTAAGTGAGTTTTGCCCCATTTTACAATTTCTCATGCCACATTTGTCAACCACTGCAGTTGTAAAATTAACACAGCTGTTAAGTGAATCTGGTTTCCCCCATTAAATTGCTTGTCAGAAGGTCCCAAAAAGCGATCACATGACCTCAGGACACTGCAACCATCATGAGTGTGAGTCAGTTGTCAAGCAACCAAATGTAAATCCCGTGACCATGGGGATGCTACATTGGTCATAAGTGTGAAAAACAGTCATGAGTCACTTTTTTCAGTGCCATTGTAACTTTGCACAGTCACTAAGCGAACTGTTGTAAGTCAAGGGCTACCTATGTTTGGCAACAAACACCTCAATGGTGATTCTTTTACCCCCATTTTCTGGGATTTTCTTGCTATTGTTTATCTCATTAGATTCTCTCCCCATTAATAAGGAGCTTCATGACAGTCCTTCCGTTCATGCCAATAATTTATTGAACCGGATGTCTGTACACAGCCAAAAAAAACCTAAGAAAGAAACTAACATACAATGTTGGAAGGAAGGAAGGAAGGCAGTGATGAGGATAAATATGAGGGTGAGGGAAATTATCCACAGGCTGCACCCTGGCTCCCTAGGGGGAACCATGAATCCTAGATGATTTGAAAAATGGAAAGGGAAACTGGGTTTGGAGGGAGGGGGGCTTCAATCATTGCAACATTTCATTAAGAAAAAAATTAAATCTATTTACAGGGAAAATGGAAAAAGGAAGCCATTTTAAGGGATTTAGATGAGGAAAATACGTATTTACAGCAGGAAGGGAACAGGCGTTAAATTAAAACTCGCTGTCTTCAATTCCCTTTGAGAACCCTACGTTCCCCCAAGAGATCCACAAAACTGATTTTGCAGCACCAGGGAGGAAAAACTGCTATAGGGAGCAGACGCAATGGAATTCAGAGCAAGCTGCTGCTAGTTTCCTGCCTGCTCTTAATACCAGCTTATTCCAGACACACAACGCGCAAACACATAACGCGCGCACACCCACCGGATTTCCCCCCTGCAAGAAATCCCAGTGCTACCTCTGATGGGATCACAGGGGGGACCGAGGAATGGTTGGCCATGCCCCCCTCACAATCCAAGGCAAGGGGGAGAGGGGTATCTTGTTCCCAGTAAGAGATTGCGGGCGGAGGCATGGCAAGCAAGGGAGCTAGAGGAGGGGGGGTTGTCTGGAGGGAGGGGGGGAAGGAAGGACAATTCCCCGCTGGAATGGGACAAAACCGAATGTTACTGGACTATAAAACAGACCCGCTTAAAAATACAGCATCCGGGTTTTCATAGGCAGACACATCTCAGGATGAAGGGCGACCTAGAGAAGGAACCATTAACAGTGTGAAGGGGATAGACAAGAGGTGGAGTTTGGAAAGCATGAATGACATGAGACTGGAAATAAAACCATTTTTTTTTCCTCCCCAGAGGATGTTAAAAACAAGAGCAACTTAAAACTCAAATCAGGACAGACTTGGGATTAGCCAGAGGGAGGAGAGGGAGAGGAAGAAAAGGAAGATGGCAGCATAGCTCTCCGGTCCTTCCCCGCCCCCTCTCCAGAGGCACCAACCTGAACCGCTTCTGACAGAGAAGGGAGCCTCAAGCCATGGGATTTTTCTGTTCTCCCCACCCCTCCCCGAGCCAAGGCATTAGAGGACAACCTTTGAGGGAATTTCCCCCCCCCCCCCCCCCNTTCCCCCCCCCCCCCATCCAAGTGGCCATTCCATCCCCAATTGGCCTCCCCCTCCACCTGGTCCCCGGGCCAAGATTGCTTTCCCCCACCATTCACAGTTCAGAGAAGTCCATGTGGGTGGCCTGGGGGTAGGGGGTAGTGGAGGGGACCTGCCCCCCGGGCCCAGCGACCCCTCAGGACGTATTGGCAATGGGTCCTGCGCCGTCTCCTGGTGTGACCTGGCTCCTGTCAGTGTTCATTCTTCCCTCACCTAGAGAGAGAAAGACAGGAAACACTCAGTGTGAAGCCATGTTGGGATCTTCCTTTTCCAAATAAGCCAAGTTCTTAGTCTTGCTTTGTTGACGTTAAGGAGCCCTGGAAGCGCAGGGGTTAAGCTGCAATACTGCAGGTCAACACTGCCCACAGCCTGGAGTTTGATCCTGATGGGGTTCAAGGTTGACTCAGCCTTCCATCTTCCCAAGTTTGTAAATAAGAGGACCCATGTAGGGGGCAATAGGATGACACTGTAAACTGCCCAGAGAGGGTTATAAAGCATTGTGGAGCACTATATAAATCAAGCAATAACACTTAGACTTATATACCGCTTCACAGCCCTAAGCCTTTATAGAGTCAGCATATGGCCCTTAATAATCTGAATCCTCATTTTACTCACCTCAGAAGGATGGGAGGCGGAGTCAAAACTGAGCCGGTCAGGATTGAACTGGCACCAGAACACAGAGTTAGCCTGCAGTACTGCAATCTAACCACTGCGCCCCCCAGGCCTCTTAAGTGCTATTGCTGTTGCACCCCCATACACCAATAAGCTCCTCATGCAGCAGTTCCTCCTCAAAATTCAAGTGAAGCGCCACAAATGAGAAAGCACTCACTGTGCGAGGTTCCAGAACCAGAGACAGACCCGACTGAGCTCGCCTGGGACCGGATGTGTGGTGGAATGAGGTTGGAATTCAGCCCTGGCTGGATAGAGAGCTCTGCAAAGGAAGAAGAAAGAAAGAGGGTGAGTCATCCCATAACTCACATAAGGAGGATTCCCTCATTTCTACAGGCTCCTCAACATGCCTGAGGAGAGCTGTTCACCTACAAAAGTTGAGAGCTCCACCTGACGTTTATCTTTGACGTGAAGGCCATGCCACCAAGCAGGAAAAAAAAAAGACCCAACTTTGCCAAATAAAAAAAAAAAAAATAGAAAAAGAAAAAAGAATTGAAACTCAAGCTCTTGACCAGTGGTGCTTTAAAAAGGGCTTTTAATCCCGCAACACGGCAAACCTTCAGTTCCCAATTAATTATTCAATGACCATGCAAAACAGAACATTGTTTTAAGATCATTCGCGCTGCAATTTAACCGTTCAAAAGATGGTATCTGCAGTGTGGGGGCCAGCCGGACGCACAAGACTGCAGGCCACATGATACCATCAAGGGGCACTTTTCTCCTGTTAAAACTGTTACACGGACAACAGCATCAACTTTGCCAACTGTGCTGAACCGAAAGGAGCTATGCTGGTTTAAAAAAAGAGCATTTCAGGCTGCAGCCAATTATGTTTCTAGCTGCCGTAATTTATTCCCTTCCCAGTTCTACTTCACTGAGGCTGAAACTCTTCCTGTGACACCTCCTCTGACCTATTGCACAGAGGGAAACCAAACCAAAGTAATTCTCTCAATCATTTATTCATTCAAATACAGGGAATAGGAAGCAGCAGAAAGTAGAACAGGGGTGGGGGGTGGGGGTGGAATATAAAACCACAATATAAGTGAGAGACAGTTTAGTCTAGTGGATAAGACACCAGGCTAGAAAGTGGGAGACAGTGAGTTCTAGTTCTGGCTCAGCCATGAAAGCCAGCTGGGTGATCTTGGGCCTATCATCAGGAGACAGGGAGTTCTAGTCCTGCCAAAGTGTGTATAAAAGCCAACTGGATGACTTTGGGCCAATCTCCAGGAGACAGGGACTTGAAAACCAGCTGAATGATTTTGGGACAATAGCTCTCTTTCTCTCTCAGCCCAATTCACCTCACAAGGTTTTTGTTGTGGGGAAAATAGGAGGAGGAAGTTCTACATGTTTACCGTCTTGAGTTATTTTCAAAAAAGCGGGGTATAAATTAAATAAATTAAGCGTTGGGTGAAAGGCAACTCCCAATGCAGTATTCAGCAGCAGTGAATTTAATGCCTGGCTCAATCAAGGCACATTCCAAAATTATTCACTGTACGTTTCCCATAACAAGCATTGGTGTTTCCTTAAGATAAGATTGTTAAAAAAACAGATATATTAAATAATAGTTGTAAGAAAATGTGATTATTGTTACATTGGTAAGAAAAGTATTAAATATAATTGTAAGCACAAGATATATGTACCCAGTTGACACACAGTTGAAATGAAATGGAATTATTGTAAAATATAATTTTTTTTAAAAAAACCCAAGCATTGGTGTTTCCTTGAATTGTTCAGCATTTGATTGAGGGGGAGGGGGTGTCAGCACTGCTTCCCTGATTTTTTTTCCCCACACCATTTGGGTGGACTATTGTACCTTGATTTCCCTTGAATTTATTTATTTTTTAACCAAAAAAACCAAACAAACCCCCAAACCCTTCCCAGTTGCGTCCAACAGATTAGATGCCAGCCACTTACTTACCCACAGGGCTGAAGTTGAAGAGTGGGGGCAAGTCACGGCCATTGGGCAACCGAGCGTTGGGCTCACGCAGCTCGTCAAAGAAGCTGTTGGCACAGGCCTCCAGGGGGGAGAGGCGAGTGGCTGGGGTGTACTCAAGCAGGCGACTGCACAGCGAGATGGCCTCCAGCGGCGTGCGAGGCTTAAACACCTGCAGCAGGGAAGAGCAGGAGACATGGTCATGCCCAAGCCAGATGCTCCCTGCCTCTTAAAACTCTCCCTCACCATCCTAAGCCCAACATTGCTGAGTTCTCCAGAAATCGGAGTTAATCCAATGGAGGCGGTCCATGCTGGAGATGGCTGGTGGAGTGATGTAGAAGAGCAGCCTCCATTGAGACAATGAAATCAATGCACAAAAAATTTGTAAACCAACCGACACACTGTTTGTATACTTATGGAAGAAAGCTGGATGTTTTTATGTATATGGGCCACAGACTGGGAGTTGGGGACCCTTGATATAGAAGATTCCACCACTGTGCAACTTAAATTCTGGCCTTATTGTGGACATAAGTTGATGCCTATATTTGTAGTATTTAACTTGACACAAGGGCAGCTTGCAGAATTCTACTTTCCTAGTTGAAGAGATTATTTTATTATTATTATTTTAATGCCAGGTGCATATAACCTTGCTGTGCCAGGACCCCTCAAGTGTGTCCTTTTCAGTGTTATTTCAGAACTACAACTATCCTGGACAATAGCACGAAGTCAGCCCTCGTGTTTCATCCTCTCCACAATCTCCCTGCATGCACACACACCCTTACCTTTATCCATGGATGTGCTTTGATCTGGGGGAACTTAAACTCTGTGTAGTTGGGGTTCATCTCTCGTATCTGTTCTCGCGTCGGTGTTCCCAACACCTGCAGAAGGGAAGGGAAGAACAATCAAACCACAGCAACTCCTGACAGTACTTCGACAATAAGACAAAAGCCCAGTCACTTGGCCCATGAGGCTGACTCTCCGATTCCACTTTACAGCATATTTGCAGGATAGAAAATAGGCTGTAGCATTCTCGCTAAAGGGCAGATGGGAAAAAAATAAATACAGTTAAAAGATTACCTTGATGATCTCCACTAGCTGATCCACTCCACTGTCCCCAGGAAAGATGGGCTGTCCCAGGAGCAGCTCGGCCAGCACACAGCCGGCAGACCAGATGTCTATGAGGGAAGCAGAAAATGGGTTGCCATCAGCCCCATGTGGAGAGAAGCAGTGCTCCACTGCTTGCTATAAACAGCTGCAGGGCTTCCACTTGGTTCCTGAAAACATCCTCCTCGCTCGCTGGTTTTCTGGCCAGACAAAAGATCTCAGCTTCAAAACTGAGCATCTCCAAGCAGACTGCAAACACGGTTATAAGGACCAGAGAAAATGCTTGTCAATCAACACAGAAATACTAAGCCAGCAACAGGAATCCCTATGCTGGCTAGAAAGATCAGGGAGGGAGAGCGGAGTGGCCGAATGGGCACTTCCAATTCTCACCTGACAATTACAATAGTCCTTGAGGTCCAACTGCAATTGGGGCAGTTGGGAACTTCCGTGATGTGGTCCACATTAATGTGAACCACATTAATGATGTGGTCATTAAACGAGTCACACCAAATGTTATGTTTTCCCACAGTTAAGTGAATTTAGTGCCCCCCACCCCATTAGTTGGAAAGCCATGGGAAGATTTCAAATGGTGATCACAGCCCCCAGCCTGCTGCAAAAAATGCCAGGTGCTGAATATCTGAATTCTGACAATGTGACCACAGGGATAACTGCACCATCATAACTTTGCACAGTTGCTAAACAAATGGTTGTAAATCAAGGACTATCTATGTAGGTCTCGGTTCCTATGAGGCAGTCACAGATAGAGCTATACCATAATGCAACCCATTTCCAGGCTGACTGCAACTCCCAGAATTCCCCCCTCCAGATGTAGAAATGCATTTCTGGAAGTTGTAACACGAAGGTCTTCAACCTTGGCCAGTTTAAGACTTGTGGACTTCAACTCCCAGAATTCCTGAGCTAACATGACTGGAGGAAGAATTCTGGGAGTTGAAATCCACAAGTGTTAAAGCTGTCAAGTTTGAAGACCCTTGCTGTAACTGCACACCTGGAGGTTTTGGGGAAAGTCAGCACAAAACTTTTCAGGCCATCATCCTTTTTTGCAATTCACACACAAGAGTTTGTTTCCGGAAGCAACCAACTTCTACAGAAGGAAATTCACTTGGTCTGAGCAGCAAAAACCTATAAGATGCCTCCATGGGCGGCCAGGTCATTCTCACCTATGTTTGAGGTGTAATCGGTGGCCCCAAAGATGAGCTCAGGCGCACGGTAATAGCGAGAACAGATGTAGGAAACATTGGGTTCGCCTCGCACCAGCTGCTTTGCACTGAAAAAAAAGAGGGAAGCGTAGATGGGGATATCCAGAGAACTAGAATATTACTGAAATGAGGGCATAGATGCATAAATGAAAGCCCCCACCCCCGTATGACCCCCATCCCTGAGACCAACATTTGTTAGCTGTATTTATTATCTAACAAAAAGCGAAAATGATTTAATGCACAATTTAAGAATAATAATATAAATTGCAATAAATCTACTGTTAAGTTCTATCTAAATATAATCAATATAAGGATAGGTTATTTCCCAGTTTTTGCCCTCAGCCCAGCACTCAAAAGCTACAGAGAGATGTCAGCTCAGAAAAGGGTACCTGCTCCTCTGTTTAACAGAGCAACAGTTGGGAGGGACCTTAAAGGTCTTCTAGTCCAGCCACCTGCTAAAGCAGGAGACAAATCTCTTCTTAAAAACCTCCAGTGTTAAGAGCATCCACAACCTCTGGAGGCAAGCAGTTCCACTAATTAATTGTTCTCACTGTCAGGAAATCTCTCCTTGCTTCTAAGTTCCTTCTCTCTTGGATTAATTTCCATCCATTGCTTCTTGTCCTGCCTTCTGGTGCTTTAGAGAAGAGGCTAACCCCTTCTGCTTTGTGGCAGCCCCTCAGATATTGGAACACTGCTCTCATATCACCCCTAGTCCTTCTTTTGATTAAATATTCATTTAAAAAATTCATTAAAATAAGGGCTTACAGCCCCAGATTTGCAGCAGGAAGATGTGGGTCCAAATCCTGCTTAATCCTGAAGCTCAAACTGGTTGCTCCCTCTCACACAACTTCCTCACAGAGCTAAATGGCAGCAAAGGGGAAAAAAATCCAACTATGCTGTCCCAAATAACTTGGAGAAAGGCTAAGATCTGTAACATTTATTTACAGGATGTGGCTCATAAATTCCTTCTGGGGAAGCTTTGCAAAGATGACCGATAAAACCGTGCCAGCAACAAAAAAGAAAATTTAACAGCTACACAGAAACAAGGTCACAGAATGACCAATACTCTGAACACCAGGGCGAGGGGGGGAGAGAGAAGAAAGGGTCAGTCAAGACCGCTGACCAACCATGTGCAGTGGCTCTGAAAGAATAATTGTGCTAGAAAGGAAAGCCTTTTTGAGGCAGCTAGGCACAATGCAAAAGTTACCAGAAAGGCATGGGCCACAGAGAATTGCACGTAAGGCAAAGAGTGCATAAATCTCTAGGGAAAGATTTCAACTTCATATGAACAAGGTTACTTTGATGATTGTATTTTAGGATTATGATCCTGATTTAACATTTGTTGCTTGTATGTACATTGAGAGTTTATGCACTGGAGAACAAATCCCTTGTTTGTTTCCCATCACGCTTGGCCAATAAAGAATTCTGTTGTGTTCTACTCTGCTTGTGGCTATAGAGCCACAAGGTCTATAAACAAACCCCACTTCCACTTCCTCTGGTTAGTGGTTTATGTTGCCTGCTTC
The DNA here is from genome assembly GCA_004320025.1 of Laticauda laticaudata. Taxonomy (NCBI): domain Eukaryota; kingdom Metazoa; phylum Chordata; class Lepidosauria; order Squamata; family Elapidae; genus Laticauda; species Laticauda laticaudata. The sequence goes on along the minus strand of BHFT01020743.1, from coordinate 31,648 downwards.
TCTCACCTGCCAAAGTCGCAAAGCTTCAGTACTGCTGTATCGGGATCCACCAACAGATTCTGAGGTTTGATGTCTCGATGACACACGCCTTGAGAATGGATGTAAGCGAGGCTGCGGAACAACTGATACATGTATACCTGAATGGAGGAAGGGCAGCAGCCATTAAGGAGTGGCAGTTTGGTATACTTTAAATCACTGGCCTAGAAAAGACGAGCTTGTGAGTTCGAGTCCTGCCTTAAGAATGAAAGCCAGCTAAGTGACTTCACACCAATCACCAGGAGATTGTGAGTTCTAGTCCCATTTTAGGCATGAAAGCCAGCTCAGTGACTTTATGCCAATCACTGGGAGCCTGTAAGTTCTAGGCCTATCTTAGGCATGAAAGCCAGCTCAATAACTTTAGGCCAATTACCAGGAGATTGTGAGTTCTTTCATGCCTACCTTAGGCATGAAAGCTGGCTGGATGAACTTTGAGCCAGTTCATCTCTCCAAGCCTGCCTCACAGGGATGTTGTTTATTTATTATTCCATGTTTATCTCACCTTTATTACTTTAGATGGTGAACATACCTAATACTCCTTGTTATTTTTCCCCAGATAACAATCCTCAGTTGTAGTGAAAATAGGTAGAATAGGTACTAGATACATTTTGCTGCTTTGAGCTGGCCAAAATACATATTTTAGGATAAATGTGATACTATATTTTAAAGCAGCTTTAAAACTTGTGGACTTCAACTCCCAGAATTCCTCAGCCATCTAGCGTTGAAGTCCATCTGGAGTTGAAGTCCACAAGTCTTAAAGTTGCCAAGTTTGAGGACCCGTGTCTTAAAGCAAAACCTAGCTATAAATATCTACTTTCTTAATACTAAGGTCATCCTCTAATTGTGATACAGCAAACAAAGAATAATATGGTACACATCTACCTACTTTTATTATGGATAATGCAATGACTTGTGATTTTTAAATCTCAGTTTGATGATACCAATTTCCTTATTGTTTGGAGAATTAGTTCAACATATCTGGAAAGTGTTAGCCTTACTCAACCTATCTATCTTAAGGTTACCTGAATTGAATGCCCATGTTGCATCAGAGCAGATACTTTGAATGGTAGCTGGGCAAGTATCTTTGAGAATTTAAATGAGATAACCTCATTATCATGATCATTTGTCCCTACCCTCCGATCTACAGCTAGCCCTTAATTTACAACCACAAATGAAGCCTGGAATTTGAGTTGAAAGTCACTGAGATTATAAGTTGAAGCCCCAAGTGACTCACCTAATTACTTTCGACTTAATTTTAAAACTGTTTTCAGGAAAGTCATCAAGCCACGTGACTCACTTGATTGGTAAGCAAACTACATGGGCATTAAGCAAAGCAGACATATCCAAGTGACATTTTTTTGCTGTTTCCTCCCAGAAAAAACGCCCCTCCCCCAAAATAGTCACAAATCATGCGATATGGAGGACACTGTAACCAATTGTAAATATGAGCCAAGTACCCAAAATGTGATCATATGACCACAGCGGTGGGGGGGCAGGATGCAGCAGTCATAATTTCAAGGACAGGTCATAGTTATTTTGAAGTCAGCAGACACTATTGATAATACTTCTGCAAAAAGAGGAGCACAATCAGGCAGCTTGCCGATCAATGTTGGTAGATCCCATCACTATGGAGGGATCAAATCTTCCTGAAAGCATCTATGTGCACTGTCTCCCATTTTGACCACATGGAAAATGCCACGCCCTTGGATAATGAGCTGGGTGAATAAAGAAAAGGGGATTTTTTTCTTCCTTTTTGCATTCTGTCTGCGAAACCAATGCTAGTTAAACAGACAGAAAACCTAAGCAAAGAGGCAGGCAGAAGCAATCACAGGGCCAGAATAACTGGAGATGTTTTGAGAATTCCTGACAGGGAACCTAAAGGGAATTAGAGAATGAGAGAAAAAAGAAACAAGAGAGAATGAGGAATGTGGGGAGAAGAAAAATAAATAAACTGAACAGAAGGCTAGGCGTAAAGGCCCATTCCAGTATTCACACGATGAATGTGGGCTACAGACTTAATGATCACATTGTGTGGTTGTGAATGTGAATATTACTTGATTTTTGTGCTTTTTTAAATCTATTTTTGAAAGAGAAAATTAGGTTTTTTTTTAACCACAGAATAATGCAAGTAAGTTTTCTTAATGGCAAAATCCACTTCTTTTTGCTTGTCCTGAGGCAATCTGCAATTGCCACCCACATCAGCCATCAAGGCCAGATGGGGATCACTGTAGCATCCAAATTATGAGTCATCCTTTGCCCATCACTCATTACCACTTGCCCCGAGGGAAGCATCCCTGGATAGGGAGGAAGACATGCAAAGTCTGTCCCATATTACTGGGCTGCATATGGCTGTCACCACCATTTGCACCAAGGAGCGATTCCAGAAGTTGTTCCTTTAAAAAATCCTATCTATTTCTTTGCAATCTTTTGGATTGCTTAAAAGCTATTTAGAGAGGATCGGTCTCTCGAAAGGCTTGAAAGAAATAACGATATTAACAAAACAAACAGAGCCAGTTTGGTTAGTGGTTAAGGCACCAGGGAGATGGTAAATTCTAGCTGCACCATAGCCATGAAAGCCAACTGGAGACAGTGAGTTCTAGTTCCACCTTAGCTGGAAAGCCAACTGGGTGACTTTGGACCAGTCATTCTTTCTCAGTCCAACTCACCTCATAGGATTGGTGTGGAGAAAAATAGGAGGTGCAAGTAGTATTAAATGTGTTTGCTGTCTTATTTGTAAAAATAAAAAAGGCAGGAGATAGATGGATGGATGGATAAATGGATGGATGGATAGCTAGATGACAGAGTAAAAGATAATAGAGTAGAGTAGAGTAGAGTAGAGTAGAGTAGAATAGAATAGAATAGAATAGAATAGAATAGAATGATAGCTAGGTAGTCATAAGGGCGAAACAGATCTTTGCCTTTGGACTCCCTACAAATAAAAAACTAATACAGTAGTAATAAAGAAATAGCTGCTAAAGCCATTGCAAAATGCCATGCCATTCCATCTTTGTGCCCTGCCACTTAAAGAGAAGGATATATCAAATCCGATCCACTTTTCATGTAAAAAGATCAAGAATTAAAAATAAAAGAACAGCAATTTAAAAAAAAAAGAGAACCCAGCCCTCCAAAAGTATTGCATTTGATGGAAAGGTAGTTTGAAAAAGACCAAGATATCAAAAAGTCTAAGGTAGTTAAACTCAAGTGATTAAGAAAAATGCAAGGCATGGTGGCACCCAGGACAGGTTATGCAATGGGGACCAAAGCTATTTAAGTGATGGGGAGGGGAGGGGAGAGAGAGTGGGGGAGAAGTTTTTTTTTTTTTTTTTAAAGGCTTTGTGTAAGGAAGCCGTACTCTCCTCCCAGCTTTTCTGGTGAAAAAGAGCTCAGGTCAGAGGTGGTGGGAAAGACTTCAACTAGAACCCCTGGAAAGCTGCTATTCTTAGTTCGATAATGCCCAGCTGGTGAAACCAAAGGCTTTCTTGGGAATCAGACGTTTTCTTGATACACTCTCATGCAGGATTGTATAAGTACAGAAAGAATAAGGAGATCTTTAAATCAAATAGGAATCCACCCAGTCACTTGAAAGATAAACAGAAGGCAAAGAGCTACTGGAATGCAAAGAGGGCTTAAACAAGAGCTTTGATGCAACTTCAGAAGTAGCTGGAAATCAACTCCCAGGGCTAATGGTGAGGGATGCCAGGCCTTGTGGTCCAAGCCACAACTGGAGAACTACAGTTTCCCAGTGTCTGTCTTGGGATTGCAGTCTGAATATTATTGTCCTTCCCTGAGTAGTGCAAAGATGGGGGCAGGAGAAGACAACCAAATTGTATCCAGGCTGAGCCTTACAACAATTAACTTCATTATAAATCAAGGGACTTTGATTTGGACCCAATCAAGCTTCTTCTACGCACAATATAAAACCCAAACAGACAGTGAGCAGGACAACAGTCCTACTGAATTCTAGAGAAAAATCTTTCCGACTGTTAAAATAAATGACACTAATACGATGGCAAATGGAAGACATAAATGTTTGCTGGACAAAAATAATTTTACTTTTCTTGTAAGACAGCATTATGCATGAAGGATTACATTTCAAACAAGTTTTTCTTTTTAAAGATAATTGGAACAAATGCTCCCACAGGGATTACCCCCAAGAAATCTCACATCTGACACCCATTCTGTCAAACCAGCAATCTGCAATCAATTCCCACAACTTCCTCCAATCCTCAATGTGCCAACGACGGCTCGGTTTTCACCTAAACCTGAACCATGATTTTTCAATCCCTCTTTGCTGAAGAAAAACTACCATGGCCTGCTCATAACGCGAAGTTGTGAGGGAAGAGACACCTAGAGCAGGGGTCTCCAATCTTGGCAATTTGAAGATTTGTGGACTTCAACTCCCAGAATTCCTCAGCCGGCTGAGGAATTCTGGGAGTTGAAGTTCGCAAGTCTTCAAGTTGCCAAGGTTGGAGACTCCCGGTCTAGAAAGATACAAATGAAAAATAGAAAGGTGTTCACACTCATTTCTCTGTCCTTAAGGTCTCTGTGGGTTGGCCTTCAGCAATTCTGCTCAAGATCACCTTCTCCCTTTTGGAGAAGGAGTCCCCAAACTTGGCAACTTTAAGACTTGTGGACTTCAACTCCCAGAATTCTTCAGCCAGTCATATTGGTTCAGGAATTCTGGGAATTGAAGTCCACAAGTCTTAAAGTTGCCACATTTGGAGACCTCTGCTTTAGGGGAAGGACAAGTTTTCTCCACGTTGCCTATGAAGGTCTTCACAGCCCAAACCGCTTGGTTAAGAGTCAGAGACCACCTCAGCAGAACTGGATGGATTCTCCCACGACACTAAACCTAAAACTCCAATCTTCTTTAGAGCTTAGTAAGCATTGGGAATTAACCAAAGCCCCATGGTACAAGAGAGGAACTGCACTTACCTTCACATAGATGACAGGGATGGTCTGTTTGGCTTTGGTGAAGTGGCGGGCCACACGATAGACCGTTTCGGGCACATAGTCGAGGACTAAATTAAGGTAAACTTCATCCTTCTGCAAGAGAGGGAAAAATATAAGAGATCACAAGGGAATTCCTCCAATTAACAGCATCTTATAAAATAGGGGTGGGGGAACTGTGGCCCTTTTACGACTTGTGGACTTTTAACTCCCAGAATTCCTGAGCCAGTAGGAAATCTGGGAGTTGAAGTCCACAAGTTGTAAAAGGGCCACAATTCCCTACCTCTGCTATAAAAAGGTCAGCAGACTACATTATTGCTGTCCATTTGATTTGTTTGGCAGCCCATCTCATCTAAGCAATTGACAACAGGTAAAAAGAATCCAAGAGAAAACAAGTCAAGTATCAACATACAAACACATAAAAAGTGTCCCTTATCCACGATGGAAGTCTCCATCTTGTTAGCAATGCCGCTTCAATAAAGAAAGATTCTAGGCCCTGCCTGGTAGCTGCCATCTAAAAACGCAGAGATAAACATGCCTCACTTTATAAAATGAGAAATGCCCTTCCTTTTCACCCTTCTCAGAAAATCCTAGTTTGAAATCCAGTTGCAGACACCACCGTTGCAGCTTCTTCCTTCCCTATAATTCTTGAGGTTTTGTGCTCAGAGGCATCATATTATTACTATCTTTAATTATTTTTGGATTCGGCTCCAACAACAAACATGTAGCTTGCAGCTGAACTCTATAGAGTCTTGCCTCAGATTAAGCATCGGCTAAAACAGCGGTCTCCAATCCCCAGTCCGTAGACTGGCAACCAGGCCACGCAAACAACCGAAGCCCCATCCGTGGGATGCAGGCAGCACACAAAACCAGGCCCCCTCCAGCCCACGGAAAAACCTCTTTCCATGGAACCAATCCCTGGTGCCTCTAAAGGTTGGGGGCCACAGGCCTAAAATACAAAGGGTTGGAAACAAAGAGGAGAATTAAGCACCTCTCATGATGGAGCTTTATTCTTTCAGCATCTCTACAGACCCAGATTTCAGAACCTGCACATGAAGATTTCCCCACTAAAGACACCCCCTGTAGATGTGTCTCCCAGATTTTCCTCTTTTAAGCTGATAGAAAAGAATTTCTCAAGATCTGGCAAGATTTTCTGGCTAGGAAGAGTAGAATATAGCATACGGGTCATCCTCGGCTTACAACGGTTTATTTAGTGACCTTTCAAAGTTACAACAGCACTGAAAACAAGTGACTTCTGACCGCTTTTCACACGTATGACCTTTACTGCCCCCCCCCATGACCGTGTGATCAAAATTCAGATGCTTGGCAACTGGTTCATATTTATGACCATCCCTTTTGCAACCCTTCAGACAAGCCAAGTCTACAGGGAAGTCAGATTCCCCTAAAAAATGGGTCACTAACTTACCAAATGCAGCGATTCACTTTGTAAACTGGAGCAAAACTCACTTTACAAGCGTCTTACTTAACAGAAACACTGGGCTCCTAAGTTGAGGACTACCTGTACTTAACAATTAACCTACACTGTAGAAGCATCACATAAATCCTGTTAATCCATGTTCAAGTTCCCTTTGGGGGTTATCAGCAAGGTAGATCACTTGAGCTGCAGGCAGCTTTAAACTCTTTATTTGGTTTTCAAACTCATTGGAGAACTTTGACATACTTAGCCGTTGGGTTCATGAAATGCCTTAAGATAGGATCTAACAAACCACAGCATAACCGGGAGACCAGACAATAACTATCAACCTTATCTGTCTCACAAGGCTATTGTGTGGGTAAAATTGGAGAAAAGAGCAGACTAGAAGTATTGGGAGGATACTTTGGACATGCAGTGCAGACACCAAAAGTCATTTCAACCAGAGAGAATCCATGTCTGAATGGAATGTATCCAGAAAATTATCTTTTCATGACAGATAATCATGAATGTTTCTCCATGCTACAGCCTGTCTAATTGCCATATTTTCCCCTATTATTTCTCTTGTTAGACTGTGCACTTTGAGAAATTTTTGTGGAAGAGCTACAAGGCTATTTTGGGTAACTATCTGATTACTAATCCAGATTAACCTCTAATCTTATATTATTTGGGGAAACTGTTGTCGATGACCCTTGACAAATGTATCTTTTCTTTTATGTATACAGACCAGCATTTGCACCAAGATAAATTCCTTGTGTGCCCCAATCACACTTGGCCAAGAAGGAAGGAAGGAAAAGGAAAAGTAAGATAGATAGATAGATCAGCAGTAAGGAGCTCTTAACTACTCATCCTGGAGCTGAGAACTGTATCAAATGGACATTTGTTTTCAAACTCTGATTCAATAAACATGGGCAATAAACACTGTGAGATGCTTCCTTCTGTGGAGCTTGTATCCACCAAGAATGAAGATCAGAGAGGGAAGGAAATAAATTATTTGTGGTCCCCTGCCCACCGCAAAACCTATTATGCTACAGGTACTTCTCAACATACAAAATTTCTGTTGCTAATGAGTTTTGCCACATTTTATGAACTTTCTTGCCAATTATGAAGTGAATCACTGCAGTTATTAAGTTAGTAACACGGCTGTTAAGTGAATCTAGTGTCCCCATTGCCTTTGATTGTCAGACAGTCGCAAAAGGTGACCATGTGATCCCAGGATACTGCAACTGTCATAAATATGAGTTCAGTTACCAAGTCGATTGAATTTTGACCATGTGACCATGGGGATACTGCAACAGTTGTGTGAGAAACAGTCATAAGTCACTTTTACAGTGGTGTTATAATCTGAATGGCCACTAACTGTTGTAAGTCGAGGACTAACTGTATCCTCATCTGTTTCCAGGAAGAATGGGATAGGAAGTACAAAGGATGTTCTTTGATTGTGAGCATGGAGGGACATCACGTGTTAACCTGAATTTCTTAAGTCAGAAACATGTCTTGGATTCACTTCCATGCCCTACAGCAGGGGTCTCCAACCTTGGCAGCTTTAAGACTTATGGACTTCAACGTCCAGAATTCCTCAGCCAGCATGAATCTTAATCTGCCTTACAGTATAGACAGTGTTTTGTATAGACAAAGAAAGGGATTATCAGAGTATTTTGCAAAGTGGGCAAAATACAAATCTGAGGCAGACCTTCAAAAGCAGGGGACTCCAACCTTGGCAACTTTAAGACTCCTGGGAGTTGAAGTCCACAAGTCTTAAAGCTGCCAAGGTTAGAGACCCCCTGCTCAAAAGCACAAGGAGGAAGAAGAGAAAACAAGTCCTGTTACTTTTCTATGCCGTGCCCTCTTTTCTCTCTTTCCAGCTTTCCCTCACCTTTTCTCCACTCGAGTAGAAGAAATATCGCAGGCGGACAATGTTACAGTGATCCAGCTTCCGCATGATCTGCAGCTCTCGGTTCTGAAGTAAAAGAGAAACCAAAATGAGGCATGGAAATCTTGGTAGCAGGACTAATTAGCAGGATGGACCAGCCCCCTTTCATTCCAATCTCACCTTGAAACGTTTATCTTGTAATACTTTCTTGATTGCCACCAGCTCGCCAGAGTCTGCTAACCGGGCTTGGTAGACAACGCCAAAGGACCCATTACCGATCACTTTGATATCAGAATACGAGACTTCTTGAGGGCGGTCAGGACCTTGGCCAGGTGTGGCCACCACTGTAGTCACTTTACTACTGTCTCCTGAAAAGAGGAATGATGGTCAAGTCTGGATGACTCAGACAGAACGAAAGTCTGATTTAGTCCAAGCAGCCTAATTTGAACTCACTAAATGTCTTTCTTGGCCTTTCCCAATCCTTCTCAACAATTAAACACCCTTAAAACATTTCCAGTCCCAATTAAAAAGATGATCTTTGCCAAACCCACATTAATATCAATAAGTGCCTTGGGTGCAATCCCAAAACAACCAGGAGCGCTCCTCCAACACCATCTGCATTGACCCATCAGTCAACTGCCAAAGGCAGCTTTATTCGGAACAGCTGACATCCTGCGACAGTATCTGTAACATCTTCAAACATGCACATCTGCCTATTCCAGGTCTCTGGGAAGGACTTGATAGATGGGGGGGAAAAAATACCAAACTCAGCCTGAACATCTGTGTGATGAACCGTCGTCATAAAAATTACAAACAATTTTTAAAAACTCAAGCTGGTTCATCCTTGGCCCCACGGTTCCCAAACTCAAACTAAACTACCCTACAACAACCCAGACTCCTACAAAAACCCATCACATCCCAATTCCTACAAAACACATCAGATATCAACTCCTGGCATGCCGGGAAGGAGCAAGTAGAAGATGCTGTGGTAGCAAAATTGATCATTTAAAGTGTGACGGTGGGCTAACTGGTACCAAACATAAGAGTCATAAGCCATAAGAGACATTTCTATTGAATAACCACGGAGATCAAAAGGGTAAAGGGGTTTTGGGGGTCACACATTTTTTTTTCTCGTTTTTTCTCCCCCCCCCAAAGGAGCTGGCACTCACTATCATGGGCTTTACCCTCCTGCCTGACTGCCTACCTCACCCGCTTTTCCTGCTACGACTTGCATCCCTGGCGAGTTTCTCGTTCAGCCTTGCCATCCCAACGCCCTCACCCCTTGCCTGACCGCCCCCAGCCCCACCCCGTGGGCCACCACCCCTTGCCAGGCTCTTCTCTCTCCTCTTCCATCCGTCTCCCCCTTCGGACCCAGCAGGGAAAAGCCCAAAAGAAGGGCACCTTTGGGGGGGGGGGCACACTCTTTGCAAGCAGAGCCCAAACCAAAGGCAGACTTGCCTGGAGGGGGCAGCCCCTCCGGGGGGGGGGGGAAGCAAGCCCACCTCGGGCTAACTTCGCCGGGTCTCTTCCCCCCACCCCTATTTCACCCTGACAGTCCACTGGAGTAATTCTGGAGCCCTCGTCCAGTTGCTGACCTCGGATAGCACTTCCTCCAAGCCCCGGTGCGGCCAGGGGAAGACCTGGAGAGCCGGGCGGGCTCACCTTGGGCGAACCCAGCCTGCCCTTCTTTCTTTCTTTCCCCCCCCCTCCACCGCCCGCTTCGGCTCCAACGGCGACATCCGCCCGCCCACCCGAGGGGCATCCTCCTCTGTCCCTCCCCATCCTGCTCCTTGCCTCCCCCCCTCCTCCTCCTGAGCCCCAGGAAGCCCAATTCCCCTGCCCCTCGGAGCAGATGAGGCTCTTCAGGTCTCCCCCGCCGACGCCCCCTGCCCATGGTTTCCCCTTTCCGCAGCGTTGCGCCCCCTCCCCAACCCACCCCGTTGAAGCCCCCTCGGCGATCCTCCTTTAGTGTGTTGCTCCCCGGCCGCGCCCTGCCATTCATTCCCCGTTCGCCGCCCGTCCCTCTGCCCTCCCCCCACCACTTACGCCCCCGCTTGAGCCCCGGAAGGCGACGGTCGAGCTGTGGTCCCGCCGCCTCCCCCCGGCCCAGGCCGGGCAAGCCCCCCGCGGTTTGCCCCAGGCACTGGCCCCCGAGTCGGGCCGGGCGCGGTTGGGGCCGTGGCGGAGCCCCCCGGACGGGTCTGCAAGGAGCATCTTCTGGGGCCGGGAGGAACCGGCGCCTGCCGCTGCTCATGGTGAGGCCGACACCGGGGAAAAGGGGGGGGGGGCCGCGCTGGCTGGCTCAGTCTGAGGCGGCTCGGGAGCCGGCCCTGCCCGGCCCTGTTCCAAGAGCCGACGGGAAATGGAGTCTCGGGCACGGCCCGCCTCCTTATCGGTTACGGAAGACAGAACTCTATTTCCCAGGAGGCGTCGCGCAGGCGGCGGCCGTAAGCGCGGCGGCCGAAAAGCGCGCTGGGACAGAGAGTCCTCTCCTTCCGCACCCCTCTGCAGCCGGCCAGGCTCTGGGACTACAGGCTCCAGTGTGCCTAGGACCTGAAGTGAGGGAGCATGGGAAATGGAGTCCTCTGCATGGAGCATAATGCAGACTGGGTGGGACGGGGACTGCGCTTCCCAGCATTCGTCGCGCGGACCTGGTCAGCCTATCGCGCAAGATGCAAGGGGGAAAAAGATTTGAGTTTGGCTCCTCCCAACCAGAGCAGGAAAAGCAATCGTGCGGTGCGATAGAGACGCGAGGCAAGCGCTGAGGAAAAAGNCTCCCAACCAGAGCAGGAAAAGCAATCGTGCGGTGCGATAGCGACGCGAGGCAAGCGCTGAGGAAAAAGCCAAGAGACTTAACCTTTTGCCCATCGCGATTTCTTATCCATTACCCCCAGTCTCAAAGGGATCCACCCTGAGGGCTGTTAGGCTGTGGCGCGATGCGCGGAGAGAGAAAAATTGCAGGGCTTCGGCACTGCTTTTCCCGAAGTGCTTTGCGCGGACCCCGTGACTCGGCTGAGGGCGCAGACTACCTCGGGCGGACTACGGATCCCATAGTGCATGGCGAACAGGAAAAAAAAAAAACCCGTTGTGAGGGTGAGGGGCCTTGGGGCCGCCGAAGCATCGAGGAGTCACGGAACCCTTCGCCGCCCCCTACACGGCGCGATGCCCAACCAGGCGGACGATGTTCCGGGCCCAGAGAGCCCTCGGCAGCGCTCAGGCGGCCTTCTGTGCAGGCCCGACATGCTTCCCGTCATGCATCGCTCCGCCCTTGAAAGGACCTGTGGGAGTTGTAGTTCGCGCTGCTGGATGAAGGCACCTCGGAGGCAGCAATCACAGTCTTCTCTATTAACTCTGCGCCAAAACTTCCTAAGCAAGTTTTCTCCCAAAATTGTTTGCTTGGAGGATCAATAGCAACCAAGCATGTTATACATTTGCATGTTTAAAATATTTGTCCACCAAACTGAAAGCAATAAAGTCTTTCCTCCATTTACTATTTACTGGAAATGAGGAGAAATATTCTGACAGGAAGAACCATCAACCCATGGAACAGAAGTTGCCTTCGGAAGTTGTAGGAGCTTCATCACTGGAAGCTTTCAAACAGAGAGTGTTCTGCCATCTGTCATAAATGATGTAGGGTTTCCTGGTTGGATGGGGGGTTGGACTAGATGACCTACAAGGTCTCTTCCAACTCTGATAATCTTGTAATACCCAGTGAAGTAGTAGATGGCAATGCAGGGCTGAATATCAATCATTACATTTCATAGAGGAGTGGAAATTTAATCCAGTTTGTTCATTTTTTAATTATGTATGATCATACTTTATGATTTATGATCTATTATCACTGTTGTTTGTATGTACATTGACAACTTACGGACTGGAGACTAATTCTTTGTGTGTCAGATTACATTTGGTCAAAAAAGAATATACCAATTCCTGTTTTTCATCCTAACTCAGTGCTTCTCAATCTTCTCAACTTTAAAATGGGTGGAGTTGAACTCCCATAATTCCCCAGCCGTCAAAATATAACTCTTGCAGTACTCTCATTGTCTTCTTTCCCTGTACAACAACCCTGTGAGGTAGGTTGAGACAGAGGGACTGGCCCAATGACCCCCAGCTTGCTTCCACACCTAAAGGAGGACTAGAATTCACCCTTTCCCAGTTTACAACCCAGCACCTCAACTGTTGCATTGTAAAGGCTCCTGGTTTCTTAGGAGTCATATTTCAGTCAATTTCTTTGGGCTGCCAAATTGTTTGCAAAGCATATTTGCTGGGAGGGTTATTTTCTGAAACAACCTTCCCTGAAATGCAGTTTGCACCTTTCCAGATAAACAATTGCATACAAAGAGGTACCTGAGCTGCTCTTTCAAAGAAGGAAAGATTACTTACCTGTGTGGCCATCCCACAGGTGTAGGAGAGGTGAAAGGGGAGGGAGGATATGATTAGTTAAGAAACCAAGGAACTGTACTGTGCAAACTCAGAAAAGGGGGAAATTAATAACCAGGTTAGGCATGTTATGAAAGCCGCCCTACATTTGGTGTATAGTCAACGTTTGTGTCGAGTTTCCTGAGACAATAAAACTAGGCTACTGTGCTGGGAGTGCATTTCTTACAACTTGACTGCATTGACCTTTGAGCTGGTTCTTGGCTAGCCATATATATAAAGGGTGGAGAATGAGTTCCCCACTTCCGACGTCTGGAAAGCTACACATCATCTCATACCTATGAGTCAGCCAGGAAAATTCCTCATATGGCCTCCATTATTGGAGGCAGAAGAGCCAAGGGTTTAGAGTTGCGTTTTTCAAACTTGGGAACATTAAGACGCATGGACTTCAACTCCCAGAATTTCTCAGCTGGAATTGGAAGTGTACTTATTTTAAGTTTCCAAGGTTTTTTGGGGGGGTGGGGGTGGATAAAGATGCCATCCTTTTTAGAGCCAAAGACAGGAGATCCCAGGTGGTGGTGTTTTTTTTTTTTTCCTTCCCAATAATTGCTGGTGTTGCACAATTTTCTGAGCTACCATGTGGTTTCAGCTGTTTGCGGTTTAGCATAGGGCAAGAACTTGCTATTAACTTTATTTTGGCAAACCATGGCTTAGCAGGTTGAGTCGAAGGCAACCGCTGTGAAATCTCTCTCAATGGCTCTGGACAGGCAGACTCAATCTTTTCCAACTTTGGCGCAAATCAGTTTCTCTCAAGTTATCCATGATAGATCCATGTTTGTTTAAAACAGTGTTTTGCAACTTCAGCAAGGTTAAAATGAACGGACTTCAACTCCCACAGTTCCCAGCTGGCTGGGGAGCTCTGGGAATTGAAGTCAGCTCGTTTTAATCTTGCTGAAGTTGAGAAATACTGGTTGAAAACTGGGGGAGGGGGGGCAATACTTCTGTGTGGGATCCACTAGGGGGCACTTGGAACATTTGTAATAATGCTTTCTACATGCTCTGTGTGTGTGTGTGCGCGCGCGTGTGTGTGTGTGTGTGTGTGTGTGTGTGTTTGTTTGTTTGTGTGTCCATCCCATTTCTTAAGGCAAGACCAAAGATGGGCTCCCTGAATCTGTGAAGGACCTCTTGGCAACTCGCACAAGCAGCCATTGACTACAATGGCTGAATACGGATCACTGGAATAAATATCTCCAAAGATTAGGGATGTGTGGAAAACAACCTACAGCAGTGGTGGCAAACCTTTTTCAGTGCTGATAATTGTGCGTTCGCTTGAGTGCCAGCACCCAGAAGGTTACGCGTGCTGGACCCTCCCATCTCACACTCTGCACCTGGGTGCACGATCCCCTCGCAGTGTGCTGCACATCTGCGCATCCGTGTGCAATTCCTCTTTCCGCACACTGTCACCTGCGTATCTGTGTGCAATCCCCCTTGCTGCATGCCACGCATCTCTATGCATGCGCCTACAACCTTCCAGTGTGTGTTGTGCATCTCTGCGCATGCGCATGTGCATGTGTCTCCTGCATGCAACCACCCACGCATACAGGCCACATACCCGACAATCAGTTGTTGGGTGGCACCTGTGCAGTGGGGCTCTTCCAGGCGAGCTCTTGCATGCCAGGGGAAATGGCTCTGTGTGCCACTTCCGGCATGCGTGGCATAGGTTCGCCATCACAGACCTACAGGGTGGTCCCAAAGATGATTTTTCAAGAGGCAACTGATCTTCCTTTTTTTTTTTTTTTTGAAGACATTTCGCTTCTCATCCAAGGATCTTCTTCTGCTCTGACAGGATAGTGGGGAAGTCCTGTCAGAGCGGAAGAAGCTTCTTGGATGAGAAGCAAAACGTCTTCAAAAGAAAAAACAAGTCCAGTGGGTTCCTGAAAAAAAAGGACATTTGGGACAACCACAATCTGCATGACTGCAGACTTTTAGCTACACAATTTGGGATTAATACTCTTTGGATGGCGTGGGAGGAGGAATGGATTTCCACAGGAAAAGAATTACAGACTTACAGGAACCATTTGCACTACTCTGGTGACTTTGAGGACACAGATAAACCTCCAAGTGGCCTCAAGGACTCTCTAAAACAAGGGTCTTCAAACTTGACAGCTTGTAGACTTGTGGACTTCAACTCCCAGAATTCCTCTTCCTCCAGACATGTTAGCTCAGGAATTCTGGGAGCTGAAGTCCACAAGTCTTCAACTTGCCAAGTTTGAAGACCCTTGCTCTAAAAGGATGCAGATGACTAGCTGTCTGCAAGGAAGATAAATCCTTCCATCCCCCACTATCCTGTCAGAGCTGAAGAAGCTTCTTGGATGAGAGAACTGAAATCTCTTCAAAAGAAAACAAGAAAACCCAGTTGTCTCTTGAAAAATCACCTTTGGGACAACCAGAACTTGGAGGACTGAGAATCTCTGCAGACCTACAGGGTAGATTTTGAGCTAGGCTTGAAAGCATGTAAGAACTGTCTGATTCCATCCAGTCTACCATTCTAACAATGAACCCTCTAACCTTTGCGATAGAAAACTGGTGGAAAACACACCACCAGGCCCAGCGGGTCAAAGTGAATGGTCATCTCACAAGTGGCCCTGGTTCTGACTGCCAGTCAGAAGCTCATGAGTTAGGTTAAAGTGCTGGTTTCTCCAACTTTCCACCCTTTGTTCTAGTAATTACCGAGCTAACTGACATTTGAACACAAAGGTAGCAATTTGACCTCCTTTGGGTATATCTATGTCTGTGTCAGCCTTTCCTAATTTGTCACGCAACAGACCAGTCGTTGGGGGGGAAAGTTCCAGATTTTGCAGCCTAAGAGTTGCATGTCCAACCTGTTGGGATATGGGGTAAGGAAAGTGGGTTCAGGCTTTAGGATGGTACAGATAGTCCCCAACTTACGACCATAGTTGAGCCCAAAATTTCTGCTGCTAAGTGAGACAGGTATGTGAGTTTTGTCCCATTTTATCACTTTGCTGGCCCCAATTGGAAAATGAACCATTGCAGTTGTGAAGTCGGTAAGATGGTTGTTAAGGGAATCTGGCTTCCCCCATTGATTTTACTTGCCAGAAGGTTGCAAAAGGAGCTCATATCAGGGGTGGGCTGCTACTGGTTCACAATGGTTCAAGAGAGCCAGTTGTTAATTTTACGGCCAGTTTGGCGAACCGGCACATTCCAGCCCTGGCTGCCCCAGCCTTCCCGACCCTCCCAGAAGTCCCCATGTGGCCTGTTTTGGATCGTAGGTAATGCAGGCCCCATGTGGAGGCTCAGGGAGGGTGAAAAATGGGTTTCCCGGAAGTTCCGAAAATGGTGTCCCTGAGCTCTGGAGGCCGGAAATGGGGAGGCCATTTTCACCCTTCTGCAGCCTCGGGGAAAGTCTCCAGAGCCCAGGGAGGGCAAAAACGTCCCCCATGGCCTGTTTTTACTCCCAGGATGGTGCAGGAGGCAGACTAGGCCATGCCCACCATCGCCACACCCGCCCAGCAACCAGGCAGAGAACTGGTTGTTAAATTATTTGAAGCCCACTCCTGGATCACATGACCCCAGGACATAGCAACTGTCATAAATACAACCCAGTTTGATCATGTCTGATCCTTGGAAAACGGCCTGGTGAAGTTCCTGCTATACACTGAGAGCATTTGCACCAAGACAAATTCCTTGTGTGTACAATCACACTTGGCCAATAAAGAATTCTTATGTGTTTTTTTTTTTCTTGGCAATGTATTTTTCAAAAGTGGTTTGCCACCGTCTCCTTCCTAGCGCTGAGAGAAAGCAATTGGCCCAAGGTCACCCACTGGCTTTGTGTCATAAAGTGGGACCAGAATTCACAATCTCCTGGTGTTTGGCCCAATAATTCCCATCTGGCTTTGTGCCTAGGGCAAAACTGGAACGCACACCCTCCCAGTTTCTTGCCTGATGCCTTAAAGTTTAAACCATTACACAAAATCAGTATTGACATTACGCAAAGCACTATTTCCTGACTTCACATTTCCTTTGCTAATCAACCTTCTGAGAGGATCTCCACGTATAATTCTAGGATCTAGTATAATTAGCAAACTGGGTGTGTTTGTCTGATCCTCAATTAATGTAGTCTAAAATGAGCATGTGCTTGCCCAAACAAGTTTTGCTTTGGAGCAGGACTATATCTGAAAGCAGAGCTTGGCTCTCTAAAAAATGCCTTTGATCTGTGGAAATATTACCCTGCCTCTGCAAAATATTCCTCCCTGCAGAGAATTGGGGAGAGGGGAACCAGCCTCTCCCAACACATCTGGATTTAGGAGCGTATCCTCCAGGTGTTCTCCAGTCTGTGTTTCCTATAAATGTAAACCAGGCAGGTTGGTGAGGCACTTGGCAATCAAACCAGGAAAAAAGTTGATTCTGCCCGTCAGATAGTGGATAATCTTCTGGAATAGTATTTCTCAACCTCAGCAATTTTAAGATGTGTGGACTTCAACTCCCAGAATTCCCCAGCCAGCAACTTTAAGCATGTGCAAACTCCAGCTTCCAGAATTTTGGCTGAGGAATCCTGGGAGTCCACACATCTTGAAGGTATTGAGATTGCCAGATGCCATCAGGGAAGATCAAAAGACAAAGAACTCTTTACTTTTTAAATCTGCTGCCCTTATAATGTGATTATAACTCCAGCTGTTCTTGTTATACCAATTCAACCTTGCGGAGTGATGAGGGTTGGTGTCACATTAAGAGTTTAGAAGAGGAAAACAGCTTAAACACACTAGGATGCAAGAACTAAGAATTCCTGCACTTGTTTCCATGCCTTCAGTCCCCTTATGTGTTTTTAAAATTATTTTTTTCTGGGGGAAATTTCACAAACCCCAGCCTGTCTTATTAACTTTCCTGAACAATCCCTGCTTCTTTTAAAGTTAACAGGTTAGGCTCAGATATGTGCAAGGTGCTGTTGAATAATGTTTTCTTTTCTTTTTAAATTCCTTTTTCTATCTTTTGCATAAATTTATAGTCTGGTTATAGTATAGCATAGCATAGCATAGTATACAATTACAGTTGAACTCAAAATGTATGTTGCTAAGGTTTATGTTGCAGTCATTAAATTAGTAACCAGGTTGTTAAGTAAACCTGGCTTCCCCATTGATTTTGCCTGCCAGGAGGAGAGGTAGTATTTAGCAGGATCTGACCAGTTCTGTAGAACCAGTGGCAGAAATTTTGAGAAGTTTAGAGAACCTGCAAATCCCACCTCTGTCTGGCCCCACCCCCATCTATTCTCCACCTCCCGAGTCCCAGCTGACTGGCTGGTTCTCCTTTGGTTGCCCTGCACAGGAGAACGGAGCTGGAAAGCAGGTTAGTGGGGTGGGGAGGGAATGGGGATTTTGCAGTATATCCTTCCCCTGGAGTGGGGTGGAAATGGAGATTTTACAGTATGCTTCCCTTACCATGCCCACCAAGCCACACCATGCCCACCAAGCCATGCCCACAGAACCGGTAGTAAAAATTTTGGAATCCCACCACTGGCTCAGGAGGTTGTAAAAGGTGATCCCACAACCCCGAGATACTGCAACTGTCATAAATGTGAATCAGTTGTCAAGCATCCAAATGTAAATCATACGACCCTGGGGAGGCTGCAACGGTCATAGGTGTGAAAAACAGTCATAAGTCACTTTTTTCAATGCCGTTGTAACTTCAAAAGGTCATTCAGCGAACTGTTGTAAGTCAAGTAGCTGCAGTATGGTATTAGAATAGCACATGCTATTTAAAGTATGTTTTAAAAAGTGAAAGAAATGCATCCTATCCTAAGCATCCTGTCTGGACAAATACAGCTGATTTCACACAATTGTGGCCAAGAAAAATTTTCAGCTAACACGGTTAGAGGGCAGGGATACGCACTTCAGCCTTTGCTTAGCATCACTTCGACAAACCCTACACACACCCCTCCAGAAAAATATTTCTGGCTTTTTAATTGATGCAAATTTGCACTTCAGGAACAAAAACAAAATTCCAAGCCAAGTCAAAATCTCCCTCCACTTGGAGGTTGACGTTTTGACTTATGGCCATTAGTTTAGTGACTATTCAAAGTCACAATGACCCAGAAAAAAAGTGACTTAGGATAGGTCCTCACACTTGCAACTGATGCAGCATGCCCTTGGTCATGTAAACAAAAATTCAGGCACTCGGGCAACCCAGAATGTATTTACAATGATTTATGGCAGTGGTCTCCAACCTTGGTAACTTTAAGCCTGGTAGACTTCAACACCCAGAATTCTCCAGCCAGCTTTGCTGGCTGAGGAATTCTGGGAGTTGAAGTCCATCAGTCTTAAAGTTGTCAAGGTTGGAGACCCTTGATTTACAGTGTTCCTAAAGTCATGTGATCACCATTTGTGGCTTTCCCAGCTGGTTTCTGACATCCAAAATCAACAGGGGGTGGTGAACTGGATTAGCTGAAAATTATTTATTTAATGGCTGCATGATTCATTTAAATGGCTGCAGTGATTGATCCGGAGCTCTGTTATTGGCTGCAGAGGCCTTCAGGAAAGCCTTGCCGGCCGCAGAAGAAGTTCCTAAAGGCCTCTGACAGTGAAAAGGAGGCCAGGGGTGACACACACAAGTGAGGTTAGTCAGTTGGATGACATCCCCTGAAAATAAAACCTGGTGGCAAAAAAATAATAAAAGACAGGGTCTTATTTTTGGGGAAACGCGGTATTAACTAGGGGTACAATCTGACCGAAAGGAGATCAGGATCTGGCCAACAATCCTATTTTCTAGCTCCAAATTTTAATCTTCAGATAGCTAAACAATTATCTCCTATTCTAAACCAAGGGTCTCCAAACTTAGCCACTTTAAGATGTGTGGACCTCAACTCCCAGAATTCCCCAGCCAGTTGGCTGGGGAATTCTGGAAGTTGAAGTCCACATGTCTTAAAGTACCAAGTTTGAAGATCCTTATTCTAATCTAAACCAACCCCCGTTTCTCCCATTTCCAATATACAGGTAGGAAGGCTGCATTCCTGGAATTGTGAATTTCAGCCTGGCTGGCAGATAATCTTTCAAGAAAGACAAGAAAAAGGAAGAGAAGAGCTTGTGGCACCACCATCTGACAAAGAGAAAAAGTCCCTGGGGAATTTCTGAAGACTTCCATAATTGTAGAACAGTGAGCCAGTCATGTCTAAATACCCACCCCCAGATTCTCAGCCTTTTGGTCATGGAATTACTCCAAATCACCATTGTTTATGTAAAGTGGACTTTTAATAGAAGTGCCTTCTGCCAAGAAACGAGATGAGCAGTTCCTGGGGTTACATTCTTAAATATAGCAGGGTAGGAGTAAATGTTCAATTACATCAGAGGTGATATACTCAGCAGGTTCTGACCAATTCTGGAGAACCAGTAGCGGAAATTTTGAGTAGTTCAGAGAACCAGCAAATACCATCTCTGACTGGAGACTTTACAGTATCCTTCCCCTGCCACACCCACCAAGCCGCGCCCACAGAACTGGTAGTTGAATCCCACCACTGAATTACATGAAATCACAGAAATTCCAGGTGCAGAAG
The DNA here is from genome assembly GCA_004320025.1 of Laticauda laticaudata. Lineage (NCBI taxonomy): Eukaryota > Metazoa > Chordata > Lepidosauria > Squamata > Elapidae > Laticauda > Laticauda laticaudata. Next base: position 11,416 of record BHFT01020743.1, on the reverse strand, counting down.
ATAGGTCGCCCTCCAGTTACATTTAGGGACCAAAGTTACAATCACACTTGTGATGACCCAGGATGGGATACAAAACAAACACAGTCACAGAAAACAGGTAAAGCCCCTTTTATTCCTTCACTTTGCTTCAAAGCTCCGAATATTCTTGACGGAAGACAAAAAACTCCCACGCAAAATTACAAGAAGGAAAAAAGCAACAAAAAACCAAGCAAGATAAGGGCTGGAGGACATCCACAGATAACACACACTGGGAAGGATGCCAAACTCAGAGAGGAATAATAAACTAGAGATATTTCCATGCTTTGTTTCCAGCACTTGCCCGTATGCATGTCCGTCCTCTTATTCAGTTGTCACAGCTGCAGCCCATGAAGAGGATCAAGGCCCTCTCCTCCCGAATAGACCATGTCTATCCCTTATCCTCTGCTCCCTGCATGCCCTAGGATGGATAGGGGATGGGCCTGGGACCTCCTCTGACTGCTCAGCCGGCCTTTGCCCACTCCCTGTTGGCTGTTCCTCCTCTCCCTCAGAATCAGACAACACGGAAAATCAGACAACACGGGAAAAAAAAATGACTTCAGATTGGTCCTCGTACTTATCACCACCGTAGCATTCCCAGAGTCAGGTGGTCACATTCCGGGCATTGGTAACCAGTGTGTATTTATTTACAATGAACACAGATTCCCTGGGACACGAAGTCACTATTTGCAACTGTCCCAGCTGGTTTCTAACAGCCAAAGTCAATGAGGGAAGCTGGAACAACCTACCTTCAGAACTTGTGGATGTCCCATCACTGAAGATTTTCAAAATGGACAACCATTTGTCTGAAATGATATAGGACCATGATGGTGAACCTATGGCATGGGTGCCATAGGTAGCACGCAGAGCCATTTGTGCAGGTGAGCCCCAGCCAAACTTACCTGCACTGCACATGTGCATGCCTCCTAGCTGATTTTCACCCCATTTGAGGCCTTCTTGTCCTCCCAAAGGTTTGAGGGAAGCCTCTGCAGCCTCAGGAAGCTGAAAAATGGACCATTTCAGCACCTTCAGGCCTCCAAAGGTTTACAGAAGCATGCATGCGGGAGGGGGGGGCGCTTTGCATTGTGGGTGCTGGCATGCATGCACACTTTCAGCACACCACAACAAAAAGGTTCGCCATCATTGATATAGGATCTCCCACTCTAGCAGAATCGTAGTCGGAAGGGACATCGGAGGTCTTCTATTCCAACCCCCTGCTCAAGAAAGGGCCCAGGGGTGGGATTCTACCAGTTCGCACCTATTCGCTAGAGTGACTTATGACCATTTTTCACACTTATGACTGTTGCAGCATTCCCATAGTCATGAGGCCAGGTCAGGAGATGCGTGCCTCGATGTGAGTGATATTGAATTGGCCACACCCAGCCAATAACATGACCACCAAGCCACGCCCACCACCTAAGCCAAGTCCACAGAACCGGTTGTTAAAAAATTTGAATCCCACCCCTGGAAGGGCTCTTATACCATCCCAGCCAAACAGTTGTCCAATTTGGAAAACATCCAAGTGAAACCCCTTGATTTAAAGTCCTGAAGTGGAATGGATGGAGAGAAGTACAACCTGTGGAAAACAAAACGGGATTTTTCCATAGGGCAGGATGCAAGAGGTTTCTTTTCAACACAAACCAGTATTTCTAGAGGCCAGCATAATACTGTAGTCCAATGACAATTTTAAGCAATTATTATGTGCTCTTGGTTGTCACTCCAAAATCCTAACACAAGCTTTATAAAACAAAAATTAATTTAAAAAACCCAAAGCATTAACTTCCTTAAAATAAACACATCCCTTTTTGTTTAAAAGCTTCTTTTTTAAATGTCCATATTAAACTATCCACATTTTAACAGCTGGGTGTTTTTGAGTTTGTTTAATTTCATATTTACTCTAATAGTTTATGAGTTGTGGCAAAAGAAAGGAGTCATAGTAGTTCTTTATTTCTGCCTCCTCTCTCTCTCTCCCCAACAGTTTGTGGTTTTCAGGCTTCCAGAAAGCAGTAGTTGGCCCAATCTAAACATTTAGATTTGTATTTAAAGAAAAAAAAATCCACTGAGATTCTCCAAAAATCTAATTCTGCAGCCAAGGCCATGTTCCACAACTTTACTGCATAGACTTATCCTATTGGTGGGTGTGTTTCTCAAAAGCTTCAGAATCAGGATTATCCTCTCCTATGGATTTTCTTAGGCAAAACAGAAAGTTTATATATGTTTAGGTATATAATTAAACCAAGTGACTTTAAGGTGCAATATCAAGCTAAGAAATCAGAGTAAGGGGGAAAAAAAACCAGAGCATCTGTAGATTTACAGTCAGGTTTTTTTTAATCCCAATTTAAATGGGAGGGAAATAAATAAGAGGAGGCAAGATTAAATTGGATGCAGACACAAACGGGCCAAATTTTGCTAGTGCAAGAGAACCAACAGAGGAAGAAGGAACATAGGCAAATATCAAATTGCTAAAGCAGCTCAGGGTGAGTGCTTGATCTCACCTACAACAGAAATCTAGCTGCAATGCCTACTTTAGCAAAGAGCTTTTATTACCCAAATACAGGCACTCCTTGACTTAAAACCATTCAGTGACCAGTTGCAGTTACAAGGACACTGAAAAAAAGTGACCAGGTTTCACACTTGTGACCATTGCAGCATCCCTATGGGCATGTGATCCAGCTTGTGATATTGCCAACTGGCATGGGCTTATGACACTTGCACAGGGTCATGCAATCTTCATTTGTGACCTTCACAGTAGGCGTCTGGCAAGCGAAATCAATGCAGGAAGCCAGATTGGCTTAGTAACCAACTGCAGTGACTCATTGAGCAACTGTGGCAAAACTAATGACAATCTTGGTCAGTAATGGAAATGCTGGGTCCAACGGTGGTCATTGAGTCGAGGACCACTGTATGCTATTCCTCCTTCTTCCCCAGGGCACCAGAATATCTCTGCTTCCCGAAAACTGTCCATAATTATTGCACCAATATTCCAAAATTCACAATGGACCACCAGGTTATGAAATCTCAAAACCCTTTATTGGTTTCATTTTTTTTGTACATTCTTAAAATGAACAACATCCCATTTTCTTTGATATGTACAAGAATGTGTGTGTTTTTAAGCTCTCGCAGGTACTTACATTTGTGCTGTTTAGCTTCCTTCGGGTATTATCCCACGTCAAATTGTATGTTCTGTTAAAGTTGTAGCTCATTGTAGTTCTGTTAAAGTTGTAGCAACGTTTCAGCAGAATCTCATCTGCCATCATAGGCTTCTGTATGGATACAGAAGCCTGATGATGGCAGATGAGATTCTGCTGAAACGTTGCTACATACTTTTAACAGAACTACAATGACGTGGGATAATACCCGAAGGAAGCTAAACAGCACATATATATATATATGCATATTATATATATATATGCATATTATATATATATGTGCATATTATATATATATGTATATATACACATATATATATATACATATGAAACAACCTTCAAGCACATTACTGCTTTATAGTGACCTCACAAGATTATAGTTCCAAATCCTGCCTTCAGGTTCATGACAGCATCTCACAAATCAGCTTTTATTTTCTTTGGGGGGCGTGGGGAGTGTTGTCTACATGCAAATCTGTCTCTTTGGGGAAATAATCTCTGTCCTAACAAAGGAGAGAGCAAGGCAAATACATCCAGAAGGATTTGGAGCACAACCGAGAAGAAGACACGGTTGGCATTGCAAGATTCCCAAATATTTTTGTTTTCTCCCAGGCACCGTCTCATCCTGTGAGGGTCTCTTTTGTAGACCCCTAAACAACATCCCCTTGCAGAAGCAAAAAGATGGAATTGTTTTAACAAGATGGGAGAAAACAGTGTCTTTAATTTCTGAAGTTGCTGGGAGGGAACGGGGCACACCAGGAAAGGAAGAGCCATCTTTTCAGTGGCAGACAGAGAGAAGAAAAGGAATGTCCGCTCCCTGCTTAGGTTCCCTCGGAAACAGCATTTCAACAGGCACTTTAAAAAACTCCTCAAATCCCACCCATCCACCCTCCTTTAATTCCCAAACCTAATGAGGTTAAATGGCTGCAGGGGTCCCACCTTTTGGCTTGCGCTGAGTCAAGCAGATTTTTTTTTAATTCAATTTTATTTATTTGTATCCTGCCTTTATTCTTTTTACAAATAAGGCGGTGAGAGAACATATTCAACACACCTTCCTCCTATTTTCTCACAACCACCCTGTGAGGTGGGTTGGGCTGAGAGACAGGGACGAACCCAAGGCCACCCAAAGGCTTTCATGGCTAAGATGGGACTTGAACTCACAGCCTCCTGCTTACTAGGCTGTTGCCTTAACTACTAGGCCAAACTGGTTCTGGAATTCTCCAGAGGGGCATATAACATACATACAGGTAATCCTCGCCTAATCACCATTTGCTTAATGACCATTCAAAGTTACAACGGCACTGGAAAAAGTGACCTTTATGACCGGTTTTCACACTTAACGACCATTGCAGCATCCCCATGGTCATGCCCGATCAAAATTCGGAGCCATGTCAACTGCCAGGTATTGTATTTATGACCGTTGCGCTGCCCCAGGGGTCACGTCATCCACTATTTGTAAGCTTCCAACAAGCAAAGAGCTGGAGGCAGAGGTGGATTCTCTTTAATGACCACACATTTCACTTAACAACTTCATGAGTCACTTAACTGTGTCACAAAAAGTTGTAAACCAGGGCGAAACTGCCGTTGTTTTAACAACTATCCCTGCAAATTGTTAAGCAAATTTTGGGTCAGGAAGCAAGGCTTATTTAAAAAACTGTCTTGCTTAGCAACCAAAATTTGGGGCTCAGTTGTGTTGGTAAACTGAGGACTACCTTAATGTACAGTATATAAATCACATAATAGTAAAAATTTACAATCTTGTGGAGCCACGTTTACTAGCTATCCAGGACAGTATGCGGCCTGCAGGCTGGATAAGCCTGAGCTAGGCCCAAGCCTACCCCTGTTTTCTTTTGAATGGTTTCCTAAAGCATCATCATAAGGGGAAGTCTTTGGTAGGGTTGACAAAGTTAAAAGGAAATTTAGCTTTTGCCACTGCTGGCAAAGATGACATGTTGCAAAAACACCCCTCAACCATCCATGGAATAAGCAAGCCCCAAAAATACGTGAGATCCCCCTTTTTTTTTTTCTAAAGAAGATGCAGCAACACAACAGACAAGATTTTTAACAAGGATGCCTTAATGATCCCACACTAACTATTCACGGCAGGCATGTCCCATCCTTTTGGCTCGTCTAGGCTGCCTTGAGTGAAGAGGAATTATTGGGTAGCCTATAAAATATTTAATATCAAAGTCTCCCTTTCGATTGTATCCAACTCTAGGGCACCGGGTTCACCTGTGTTTCTTGGCTGAGGGAACCGGCATTGTCCGAAGACTATTTCTGTGGTCGTGTGGCCAGCATGGCTAAACGCCAACGGTGCATGGGAAGGGGTTAAGAGGGACAGAGGACATATGGCTAACTCTCTTTTTGATCCACTGGGGGATTAAAAAGTGTATTGTGCTTAAGATTGCTAATTGCAAGTGTGTGTGTGAGGACGAGGAAAGAAGCAGATTGGTGGGCTTTCATAAGACTATCCTTATTCTCCCCTACAAAGCCCCCCTTCCATGCTTTGTTCAAACTACACCTTATTTGGGAGGCGGGGTTACTGGAAATCTTAATTAAAAAGGTCCTGAGGCTTATAGTGTATGAGGCCTGGGGGTAGGGGTGGGAGAGACAGAGAGAAAAGAGAACCCTTAAAAATGAACCTGGCATATTAATTTTTAGAAATCCCCCCCACTCCTGCAAAGAGGTTTTACATATATATAATATATATATTTAGATTTAGATTTATATATGCATATAGACAAGTAAAAACTTCCCCGCCCCTACATTTTTTTCTGGCTTCCAAAGAAGGAAAAAGAGCATGTACAGAGTTCCAGGCCAAAGAAGGAAGGAAGGAAGGAAGGAAGGAAGGAAGGAAGGAAGGAAGGAAGGAGAAAGGGAAGTAGAAAGATAATCTCTGAGTTAAGGCAGCAAAATCAGCCCACCCACCCTGTCCTCGGTCCATCTGTCCAGAGGGAGGGAGAGCTGCATGTCCTGTCTAGCAGTCCCGATTCTCCAGGGTCAGCTCAGCTGTGGCCTGCTGCAGCTCCGTGCTGATCCGCCGGCCTCCAACCGCATCCCCGTGACCACCAGTGTCCTCCTCGCCCTTCACTTTCTTGTCGTCTGTTTCGTCGCCCGTTGCGCCGGCTTCCAGTCGCTGATCCTCACTCCAGCGGCGTTTGAAGCGTAATTTCAGGGGAATGCATTTGCCACTCTCCCCAGCCCGAGAAACAGGGGGCATCAAGGCTGAAGTCTCCCCATTTTCGATCTTCTCCAGGGGAGCTGAAGGAGCCTTAAAGACATCCTCGTCATCCTCGCTGATATCCGTGACCTCTACAGTGAGATCTTCCTCGGACTCTCCCTCTGAGATGGGTTCCACTTTGATCTGGGGGACGAGGGTCTCCGGAGCAACTGCAGAAGAGGAGGCAGTGGTGGGAAGGCCACTGCTGGAGTTTCCCGGGGGCACAGCTGGAGCTGGCGGAGGCTGCTTGTCACGGTTGCGACGCCCCAACGGTGGTGGCTGCAGCTTGAATTTGAAAGGGCTGGGGGGCTCCTCAGCTTGGGGGGGTGGAGGGGGAAGAGGGGNCAGCTTGAATTTGAAAGGGCTGGGGGGCTCCTCAGCTTGGGGGGGTGGAGGGGGAAGAGGGGGCTTCTCCAGGCGTTGGGGCTGCGGGATGATAATGTTGGGGTAGTGGAGGAAGGCCCTGGGGCTGAGATGGTAGTTGTACACACTCTGGGTGTGCGCTTGGAGGTAGCGTTTCATGTCCTCAGGGTTGAAGGAGAAGTGGGAGCCGCTGGGGTACATGGGGCTGAGGGTAGGTGAAGGAGTGTAATTTATGTGAGTGGGGGTGAGGGGGAGGGCAGGGGACAGCTGGGGGGGCAGAAGAGCAGCAGGCCCAGCCATGGGGGACACAGGGAAGGGGCTGAGAGGCTCAGGAACTCGTGGGCGAGGGTAGATTCTAAAGAGGGCGTCGTGGGTCAAACGTGGATGGCTGGGCAAGGGGGGCCCACGGAATCCACCCGCCTCTCCACCGCCGCCACGTCGTTGCTCTTCAGCCAACGTCTCCTCCACTTCTGAATTGGCTGAGGTGCCATCGCTGCAGTCACTGACTGAACCCCGAGCGAGGCGGCGAGCCACAGCGGAGAAGACCCCAGGCGAACGCAGATCCTCGGCCGGTGACAAGACGTCAGATGGAGTAGAAGGGGGGAAGCGGAAGTGGGAGCCACCTGAAGGTACAGGTGGAGCGCTTTGGGGCACGGCCCCACCTGCAAGGAGGAGGAAAGCAAACCGGGGAAATCGGCATTAGAAGAACAGAGGATGAAAATGTCTAAGAGGAGAACTAACCTCCCTCTCCATTTAGCCAATCCTTTCTCAGAGCCCAGTTGCAACAGAGTCAGCTCAAGGAAGCATTCACAAGACCAGTTGACCTGTTCAATATCTATCCCATTTGTCAAAGGCCCTTCCTCACTCCCCTTTCAGGCATCAAAGCTCAAGTCCACATGTGAAATTCTCAATTAAACTGATTTATTGCTAATCATGCTTAGACACACGTATCTTCTCCACTAACTGCTGGTAACCTGCTTAAGAGTTAGATAAGGATTAAAAGGGTGAGACTAAGTCTGCTTGTAGTTATGTAGAGATTCTAGGCTGATCCCCCTTTTCTCTCCATCTCCAGGTATTGCCATCCCTTCTCCTACATCCCCAGATATAGCAGCCTCTCATCCATGTCACCCTAGATCAGGGGTATTCAAGCTTGGCAACTTTAAGACCTTTGGACTTCCAACTCTACTGTTGGAAGATCTTAAAAATTACCAAGCTCGGACATCCCCACCCTTGATCTTTTGAACTGGCCATATCCTGGAGAGTATTCTTCTTGGGCAAATCATATTTCTCATTTTCCTCTGGGGCCAATCACCCACCGAAAACAGAACCCAGAATTTAATCTGAAATTCCTTCTGTCTACCTCCACATTAAAAAAAAACAACACCTCTAACTATACTGTATTTCCATTACATCTACAGAGACACTCCCATTCCAAAGTTAAATTATTTGATGGGAATGTTATCTTCCTTATGGGTCAATATACTTTTCCGTAACTAAAATAAGACCTTTGAACCTCTTTTTTTCCCTTTGGGGCACACCCAATAGAGCCACCATGGCGTAGAAGTATGCGTGTCTGTTATGGGGGTTGGGGGTTGTTAGTTTTTCCAGCGGAACTAAACACTTTAAACTTAAAAGTTTCTTTGGCTGTCAAGCCATGGGTTCAAGAAGGTCTGCAGAAGAGCAGAGAGAAGGTTGCCCAGAGACTCTGCAAGTCCTCCCACCATACTCACCTGTCATGCCCATGTCGATAAAAGGGTAGTTGACCAGCACCAATTTGTTAAAGTTGAACTTATAGGTGAAACGTTTGCCTTTGGTCTTATGCAGGATCCGCTTGTTGTAGTAATACCTGCAGAATTGGGAGGAAGGAGGAGGAGGAAGGAAGGAAAGGAGGAGAGGGGGAGGAAAAGAAGAAGAGGAGGAGGGAAGGAAGGAAAGGAGGAGGAAAAGAGGAAGGAAAAGAGGAAGAAAAAGAGGAGGAAGAGAAGGAGAAGGAAGGAATGGAGAAGGAGAGGAAAAGAGGAAAAAAAAGGGGAGGAAGAAGAGGTGGAAGGAAGGAAAAGAGGAGAGGAAAACAGGAAGAGGAGGAGAAAGGAAAGACAAGAGGGAAAACAGAAAGATGAAAAGAGGAAGAAATGAAAAGAGGGGGAAGAGGAAGGAATGAAGAAAAAGCAGAGGGAGAGGAGGAAGGAAGAGGAGGCGGAGGAAGGAAAAGAGGAGGAGGAAGAGAGGGTCAGTGACTCACGAGTCCCACTTCTCCCCCAGCATAAAAACTGAACTCGGGAGTCTGTGGGTGTCTGCACGCTCCGAAAGGAAAAGTGTTACAGCCTCAGCAAGTGTGAAGCAGCATCTGTTCATATGGGGAGAAGCGATGCTTCACGTCCCTATGGCTGCAAAGGGATTTGATCACAGCCTTGTAAATAGCCAAGAGCCCACAAACTTTGCATAGGAACAACTGCTCATTAACTAAGGATGGGAAACCAGCCTAACCAAGTCGTTAGCCTTGGGGCCAAGTGTACATTTTTCTATCCCTCCAGTTATGGGGATTTATCGGTGTCCATAAGCTGATGTTTGTTTGCGTCATGTAGCTTCCAATCCCAAGTCAATAATTTTTTTTTTAATGGAATAGCACAAAAACTTCAGTAAAATAGCTTCTGAATTGGGACTAAGAGGCCCCTAAGTATATTCCTACAGGCAGTTCTCAGCTTGCAACCATGGCAGCCAAAGTTACAAAGTTAAGGGAATTACTTGCAGTTGATCAGTTAGCAACTTGGTTGTTAAGTAAATCTGGTTTTTCCCCATTGACTTCTGACCTTGTCAGAAGGTCACCAAAATTGATCACACGACCTTGGGACACAACAGCGGTCATAAATATGAACCAGTTGCCAATCATCTGAATTTTGACTACATGATCGTGGGGATGCTGTAAAGGTCGTAACTGTGAAAAAACATCATAAGTCACTTTCTTGTAGTGCCATTACTAAATGAAATGTAAATTGAGGACTACCTGCTTTCCACCTTTTCAGAAAGGAATCTTTTCCAAGCTATGCAAGAGACCTTTGTGAATGCAATAACAGATGCAGTTCTCCCTGGCTTTTCAACTTTCAAACAATAAATGGGATGGAAAATTTATAAATCAAGCCAACAAATTAAACCAGCAACTTAACAAACTAAAACTGGTCTATGCTGAAGTGACCTTTGAACTGAAAGCAAACTCCTGCCAAACCTGCATTGGTTTAGCTCTGTTTCTCATCTATCTTGTTCGAAAGGCCCAGTTTTGTTTAGTTTCTTTTAAAAAAGAGATGAATCATAAACACCTTTTTCAGATAGCGATAATGCTCTCAGTTGCTTGGGAAACGAGTGGAATAAAACAGTCCTTAAAAATTCCAGATTTTCCTACTCCTAAAGTTTTGTTCTCTCTTGCAAAAAAAATATATATTCCTCAATTTGTTTTCCATTGGAGCACCACAAAACCAGCCAGTTGCAAAGTTTTCCATATTTTGCCAGAGAAGAGCTGGGCGGATTGGCATGTGTACATCTGTGGATACTTGCATGCGTGCAAGCAGATGCATGTTTCTAAACCCCTAGTAAAAAGCTGGAGAGAGCCTCACTGGCTGAATTTTGCAGCCTTCCTTTCCCACCATTCCTGTCAGGCTCCCAACCAGGTGCGATAAGCCCTCCTTGCTTATTCCAAATTCCTGGAACTTCTCCAACCTTCTCCTGCCCGGGCTCACCTCAGGGCGCGGCTCAGCTTGTCGTAGTTCATCTGAGGTTTGCATTTCCTCACCCCCCACAGCCGGGCCACTTCGTCGGGGTCCTTGATGACAAACTCGCCATAATCTCCTTGCCAGGCGATGACATCATGATATTCTTCCTTGCGCAGCAGTTCCAGGATAAAATGCCAGAGCTGGATCTGACGGGAACCGGGACTTGACTCGGGTTTGTAGGCCCAATCTGGGAAGGCGAACCCTGGCAAGGCGAAGGGCAGCATTAGCCAGCTCGGTCTGGGAAGGCGGAGGCGCGTTTCCAGAATAGAACGGCCAAGAATCCCACCACCATAACCGCCGCCTATTCGCCCCCCTCCTAGCATAAAAGAGTTAGAAGTAAAGTGCTGGCAATTCCCATACTCAGATCCTCTGGCTGCCTCTGCTCAGGGCATGTTGGCAGAAGCCCTGGGTGTCTCAAAGCCACCCTCTACCCCCACTGGGATGCAATGGCTGCTGCAGCGGCATGTGGATTTTAGCCAGCCCCTCCCCACCTCCTCCCCAGTGTGCCAGGGGAGGGAAAACAGGAAACCGGCTGCTGCCGCCGCCACCGTCGCCGCCTCTCCCCTTCTGCAGCCAGGAGGCTGGGAGGGCAGCCAAGCCGCCTTGCGACTTCCAGGCTGGGCCCTCCAAGCGTGGGAGGACGAGAACAGCCAGCTTGAAGGGAAGCCTCCCTCCCTGGAGGAGGAGGGCAGCATCTTAGCTGCCCTGATGCCCAGAACTTGGTGCCCAACTTTGGCACCAAGTCCTACCCAGCAGAATCCCACAACTTGCAACCTTCCCCACCCCACCCTAGGGAGCCTAAGGGTGCTCCAGGGTGTAATTGGCCAGTGGAAGAGGCAAAGGTCTTGAAAACACACACACACACACACACCCTGGCCCCAGGAAAAGAGTCAACCCCATTACGGCCT
>BHFT01020742.1:0-11103 GCA_004320025.1 Laticauda laticaudata | reverse complement strand
CCCCCTCCCCCCTTGGCGCCACCTCTCCCCCTCCCCTTCCTTGCCTGATTGTCTGTCTCCTGGAATCTTCTCCCTCTCTCTCTCTCTCTCTTTGTTTTTTTAAGTGCCTCTTTTGCTTCTGTTCAGGCTTGTCTTCCCCTTCGCACCTCCTGTTTGCAATCATCAAGGCCAGCTCCAAACTACTTTTCTCCTCCTTCCCCCCCAAAAAAAACCTCTGGGAAAGTTATTTTCTTTTAGGCGCCTGTTTAAAACAGGCACATGGGAAAAAACACACATGGGAAAAAACACACACACAAAAACAGCCACACACAACAACACCCCGTAATAATAATTCTTTGGGCCTTGCTCAAACTGCTAACTAAATAAATCTTCAGTATAGCAACTTCTCCAGGCTTGGAAACCCCATAAAGAGCAACCAGCGCTTCCCCCTCCCTCCTTCCTTGATCTCTCTCTCTTTTTTTTTTTTTCTTTTGCACCCACACTTAATTTTTCCAGAACCTGCAACTTTCCCCCCCCCCTTCAAAATTGTGTGTGTTTTCAGCCACTGCTTCGGAGTGTGCAGTGATGGAAAAGGGGGCAGGCAAAATAGTTGCCTGGTAAGTGGTGGGGTGTTTTGTTTTGTTTTTTGCCTCCCACCCTTTGGCAAGCAGAAAGTCTTTTGATGTGGGTTCCTTTTGCCTGGGTTGAAGCCCCCCCCCCTTTGCTCAAAGGCAGGAGATTTGTGTGTGTGTGTGTATGTGTATCTGTATCTTTAAGGCCCTGTTGGCATCAGGGAGTGATGTAATATTAAGGGTTTTTTTTTCCCCTTTCTAAAGCTGGGATTGAATTCCAGCCCTTTTAGCTTCTGGCTCCAGGGATTAGTCACAGGGGTGGTGTGGTTTAGAGTGTGTGTTAAGGAGGGGGCATGATTTAAAGAGACACCAACATGATTTCAAGTTCTCTCCTCTACGCACACACACACCCCTTTTTTTTCTTGTTTATTTTTTATTTTTTTTATTTTTTGCCTGGCTGCGCATATCATCTTCCAGGAAATCCTCAACAAATAATTACCGTCCAAAATAGACTTTCATTCCTAGGGAAGACGCAGCTTGCAGAACTGGCTTTGAAGTATAGCAAACCAGACAGAAGGGGGAGTGGGGTGTGGGGGGAGAAGGAAAGTGTCTTAAGATGGAGTCCCCTTTCAGCCGAGGTTTGAAATTTAAAATATATTTAAAATATATATGGCACGTGTGAGAACTGTTTGAGCCCACAGACACTCAAAGCTCCCACACAGGCCCTGGGCTTTCAGTGGAAAATATGAACTGCTGGGCAAAAAGCCTGCTGTAAAAAAAAAAAAAAAGTNCTGAAAAAAAAAAAAAAAAGTTGGATGTCGGGATTGGAAACACTCACCGCATTGTGTGGCGGGGGCCGCTTAGCTATGCTCACCAAAGCCCAGAGGAGGGGGGCCTGTTACTCTCAGCCCCTCCACTGAGTAACTTGGAAGGTTGTGCATCCCATCTTGGGATAAGGATTGGAGTTGGCCTGCTTCCCTTCCTGGAGGTGTGTGGCCCACTGAGCCCTTTCCTTCTGCTATGCGAAGCCATTACGCGGTCTTGCTGGAAGGGCAATGGTTGGCGGGGTGACTGGGACCCCCAAAAGATGGAGGGAGGGGGAGATGGCAGTGATTAGATCCTTGGCTCTTCTACACGAAGTCTTGTGTGCCTGGTCATCCATATATATATATGTATATATGTATGTATGTATGTATGTTTTCTTAAGCCTGATGATGGCAGATGAGATTCTGCCGAAACGTTGGTACAACTTTAAAAGCACAACTACAATGACGTGGGATAATACCCGAAGGAAGCTGAACATATACACACACACACATATGTATGTATGTATATATGTGTGTGTGTGTGTGTGTATATATATATGGATCTTTGGTTATTCGGGTTTTCTCCCATGTAAAATTGGACGCGGGAGAAAACCCGAATAACCAAAGATCCACATACAAATACCCACAAAAACCTCAGCAAAGATATATATACAAACATATGTGTGTGTGTATATATGTTTGTGTGTATACTGGCACACAAGACCTTGTGTAATATGTGCGTGTGTGTATAAAACACAAGACCTGGTGTTTTATATGTATATGGACTGGGACCGCAAAAAAGACGGGGAGGGGAGCGATCAGATCCTCAGTTCCCCTTCATGGGGACTTGTGGGTAATTGCTTGGGGGAACTAGAGCCCCTCAAAATTGGAGAGGGGGACATGGCACCTATTGGCTCCTCGGCTTTTCCCACACAGAGACTTACTGAGTGGGTAATTGTTGGGGAGAATGGGACTCCCCCAAAAGAGGAGGAGGGAGAGATGACAGTGGTCAGATCCCTAGCTCTCCTGCATGAAGGTTTGCTGAGAGGCTAATTGTGGGGGAGACTGGGACCCCCCCCAAGAGATTCAGAGGTGGAGTTGGCAGCCATCGGCCCCTTAGCTTTCCTGCACAAGATCTTGTTGAGTAGATACTTGTTGCTGGGGAATTTTTTGGGGGGGGAACCCTCCAAAATGGGGAGATGATAGCAATCAGGTCCTTGGCTCTCACATACTTGTTCTCTCTCCCCGGCCCCCCTTTTCCCAAGACCCAGATCGTGGTTGTGTGGGTGGTACAAGGCCTGTCATGGCCTCTGTGGTAAAGCCTCCTGGTTGTCTCGTCTTTTTCCTCCCCACACCCTGGCGCTGGTCTGGGGTTGGTTTGTGCCAGGCCTTGGGGGCAATGCCAGCCAACAGACGGTGGTGTGTTGTTTTTTTGTACCTCCTCCCTCTGGGCTTGGCAAAGACGGTGGCTGAGTTGGTGGAGATATGCTGGCAATGGCGTGGGAGGTGTGGCAGAGGGAATCTAAGGGAAGATTCTGCAGGCGCTCTCTCTCGTCTCTCCTACCTTGGAGGTGGGAACAAACAGGGCCCAGAAGGTTTTTTTGGAGAAGGGATGCTTGGTGTGTGTTTGTGTGTATGGGATGAAGGGTAGGGTTCTGTAGGGCAGGGGAGGTGTTTTAGTGTGACGGGCTGCTACTCCAAGCTTCCTCATTCAGATGGCCAATGTATATATATATATATATATATAGAATAAGATGAGGAGTGACTGTGAGAACGCAACTTTATTATGATCGTGATTTTTTTTTTTTCAAAGGAGGATGATTTGCTGCATAAGGTCATTTTTCCCCTCCTCCTAGAACAGTAGTCGCCAATAGGTGGGACCACTGGTGGTCCGCAAGAAAATTTTGGTGGTCTGCAGAGAAATGTTACCCCCAAAGCACCCCCTCCCAAAGCAATTAATCCAGGCTGCGTGGGAACACAAGGCTGCGCTGCCCACATGGCCTGTGAGAACACAAGGCTTGTGTCGCTTGCATTGCAAACAACATGAGGTAGTGAGGGGAAAGGGGGGAAAGGTTGGAGGGGGGGAACTTGCCCCACTCACCCCATGCACCTTGCCTGGGCCACCGGGCTGCTTCTTTCTTCTTTTTCTGCTTTTGGCTGCATGCAAGGAAAGCAGCCAAAGTCTGTCTTTCTCTCCCCCAAACTCCACCAGAAATGAGTCTTTGGGGCCCTGCAAGGCATCCTTGCTCCAAAAGGCTGTGCCAGTGTGACAAGTCGTACAAAGATCATTTCGGGTGGAGTTTGGGGGAAAGAAAGAAAGACTTTTGCTGCTTTCCTTTCATGAAGCCAAAAGTCTCTCTCTCTCTTTCTCTCTCCCCCTGAGAATGGAGCTGAAAACGGTATCCTGCAATCCCAAATAAGGAATGATCAATCAGTAGAAAAACAGGGTGGGGAATTTTCCTGCAGACTTTTTTGGGGATTTTCCCAGAGTTTCCGGTCTGCGGGATTTAAAATTATGAGTTTGGTGGTCCCTGAGATCCAAAAGGTTGGCGACCCTTGGAATAGAAGGCCTGATCAGTGTTAAGGAACTGAGATACTGGAAAAGGTGGCTTTTGATTGTCTCCAATCAACTGGACTTTGAAGGCGTTTCACTTCTCATCCAAGATGTTTCTTCAGTTCTGAATGACTTCTGACTAAAGAAGCGTCTTGGATGAGAAGCAAAATGCCTTACAGGAAAAACCAAATCCGGTTGCCTTTTGAAAAAGCACCTTTGGGAACAACCATGACCTGGATGACTGAGAATCTCCGTAGACATGTGGCTGTTGATGGGTTAAGAGGATTGTGAAGCCAAGAGTCCTCTTCCAACCCCTCCCTCCCCCTGGTCAGCCATAAGAACAGAAAGATGAAGGTGTCCTTCTGGGAAAAGATGCTCCTGGGTGGGAGCCTCAGAGTAGGCCAGGATTGGGAGATCCATGGATAGAGCAAGATTTTGGAACAAGGTGTTTTAGCAACTCAGTCAATCAACCAATCAATCAGAAGGGACCTTGGAGGTCTTCTAGTCCAACCCTCTATTCAAGCAGGAGACCCCATACCATTCCAGACAAGTGGCTGTCCAGTCTCTTCTTAAACACCTCCAGTGATGGAGCACCTACAACTTCTGGCGACAAGCTGTTACACTGGTTAATTGTCCTCATAGTTAGGAAGTTTTTCCTCAAATTCCAAGTTGCTTCTCTCCTTGATTGATTTCCATCCATTGCTTTTTGTCCTGCCTTCTGGTGCTTTGGAAAATAAGTTGACCCTCTCTTCTTTATAAGGCATCCCCTCAAATACTGGCATACTGCAATTGTGTCACCCCTAGTCTTTCTTTCCTCTAGACTGGCCAAACCCAATTCCTGCAATGTTTTAGACTCAAGGCCTTCAATCATCTTAGTTGCTCTTCTCTACACTTCCCCACACCTCCCAAAAAAGTCTTAATTTCTTTTTTTGTAATGTGGTGACAAAAACTGGATGCATGCAGTATTCCAGGTGTGGCCTTACTAAGGCTTTGTAGTATTGTATCCTTACGATTTATACTGACTGCTTCCTAGTATGATTTGATCAGTTATTGTACCCTATAACTATCATTAAGTGTTGTACCTGATGATTCTTGATGAATGTATCTTTTCTTTTATGTACACTGAGAGCATATGCACCAAGACAAATTCCTTGTATGTCCAACCACACTTGGCCAATAAAGCTTTCTTTCTTTCTTTCTTTCTTTCTTTCTTTCTTTCTTTCTTTCTTTCTTTCTTTCTGTCTGTCTGTCTGTCTGTCTGTCTGTCTGTCTGTCTGTCTGTCTGTCTGTCTATCTATCTATCTATCTATCTATCTATCTATCTATCTATCTATCTATCTATCTATCTATCTATCTTAGTACAGTCTTCTCCAATCTTTGGCTCCGTAAAGGCTTTGGGAATGCAAATCTCGGGGGAGAAAATGAGTTCCAATAATTATGGAGGTTGTCAATTTATGACAGGCTTCCTCTTTGGTCCCCAGGAGCCTTGCCACTGGCCAAGCGTTTAGATGTTTCATTTCAAAGTGACATGAGTGTGTAAGATGTCATGTCATGCTGTCTTTGCCGTCCTCTTCATTCTCTCAATGAGAGAGAGAGGCTTCCTGGAATTGATAATCCAGACAGCCATTCAGATGGGTCTATTTCCCCACCGGAAGAGATGGATAATTAGGCCACATTTGGTGTTCTCCTCCCTGTCTCTCCCATCCATAAGGTACACATTGGACCAACATTCGCATATGTCACCCAACCCACCCACCCTGCTTTCTCATCTGTGGGGAGCAACATTTCTCCCCCTGGCTGAGGAACAATTTTTTGGTGAGCTAATCAATAAAAGAAGCAGACATGGAAACAGAATAATTGACTTCCCACTGGACCACACCAAGGCTCTCTCTGGACCATGTGCCTCCTGGGACGGTTGAGGAGTGTTTACAAGTGTGGTCTTCCAAGCCAGAAGTGGAATGAAGTTTTCCAGTCCCAAAATAGCTTTGTTTTGTCTCGAACGCCTCATTTTGCTTTCCATGTGTTGGGGATTATTCAGGCTGAACTTAATCTCCCCTGGGGCGGAGGGGGGGGATCAGTTCTGTCTTAAATATATTTTAAATTTCAAACCTTGGTTTTTGCCCACCAAAACTACTTAACAACTCTCTTTTGTGTTTCCCCATCATTGTGGCCTGTGCAACCCAAACCTTCGGATCTGATGCGCGAAGATAAAAAAGTTAGGTGTTTTTTTTTAGGGAGTTTAAAGACCTCTGGTTGGGTCTAATATTCTGTCAAGCGTTGAGCACTGTTGCAGACAAATTCCTGGAGTCTTAAGAAGCCTAATATATACATCTATGTATAGAATGCTTTCCTATTTTTGTATGCATTCTGGTCACCCACAAGACCTGTCATCCGTCCTAAATAAGATTGTGGCTGTCTCATTTCTGAGGAAAAGACAGAAAGAGTGCAGGATACCCTTTCCTTTGTTTTCATTTTTATTTAAGGTATAAAAACGGAGATGGTATGGGTCGCGAAGCCCTGTCTGGCCTTACACACTGATGCATCCTGGTTTGCTCGCCCACAGTGTCTTCAGTAAGCATCGCTAGTAAACCCAAGCTGTGGAGAGATGCAGCATGGGAACCTGGCCTATTGAATGCATTTCGTTGGCCTGGAAGTGGGGAGCCCCACTGGACCAGGAAGGAAAGAATGGTTTCAAACCAACCCTCACCCCTGCAAAAAAAAAAGTTGTCCAAGGCCTAAATCCTTTTTCCTGATGGGCGATGCCTAACAAAAGAGTCCCTGGGTGCAGGTGATAACAAAGGACCCAGGCCTTTTCAGTTCCATTGGGTGGATGGGGTGGGGTGGGGGGGCTCGTCTCGGGATGTCCATGCAGTGGAATGCCATGATTGTCACAGTCACATGAGATGAGGGTAGATGGGGGAGCCTGTTACACTCCGGGGAAGACAGAGGTCGTCATTGGGATGATAGTGGAAGACCGCACCAGCGTATCTGGCAGCACCAGCCTGAGAAGAGTGATCCATTCAACGGGGCAGGGGAGCTGATGTCACGGTCTCTCCACTACCACCACCACTCCTCCTCCTTCCCCCTCTGCTTTGCTAAAGTGAGAACAGGCTGTGTGTGTGAGAGAGAGGGAGAGGGAGGGAGAGGTTGTCTCAGATGATGGAGGGACAGCAGAGTTTCACGGGTTACCTTCTTTTTTTCCCCTTAATGGTTCTTTCTCTCTCTCACCCTCTTGTTCTCCAAACTCGCCACAACCAGCAGACTGAAGGGGGTCTGAAGTAAGCCTTAAGACTCATGGATTGGGCAGGCAACTTCCTAACTCTCAACATTACCTCTTCCGGAGGCCTCGGTGGGCTCCGACTCAAACGTGTTTGCTTTGCACTTGCAAAATCCGGTGTCCTCATGTCTCCCCCCTGGGCTCCGAGTGGGAGCAAACTTCCCACGCCATTGCCAGCCCCTGTGGGAGTCTGTGGAGCTGAGGAGGCAGTTGTCCCCACGTCCAGCACATCCTCCTCCTCCTCCTCCTCGGGGTTTGGAAGACAAGCGCAGTTTGTGGGGTGCTCATGGTTGTCACTCCTGGGGTGCTGCCCAGTTCGTGCTGTCTCCCTTTTGCTTCCTTCCGTTTATTTTTAGCTGTTGCTTCCCTTGCCGTTGCCTGTTGCTTGGAGACTGGTGTGCTGTGTGTGTGTGTGTGTGTGTGTGTGTGTGTGTGTGTGTGTGTGTGTGTGTGAGAGAGAGAGAGAGAGAGAGAGAGAGAGGGAGAGAGAGAGAATTGAGTGGGGGGCCTTTTTAGGTCCTGCGTTGCCAAGAAGCAAGGAAGAGGGAAGGATGCTGAATTGCATTTGAAAGGGTGGGGGTACCGCTCCATTTGGCCCGAGTACAACTCTGGGGAACCACCCGTACCCACACCCACCCACACCCACACCCTCTACGTCAATTCCATACGGTCGGGGGGGTCCAACGTCTATGTGGGGATTTTGGCTCTCAAGCTCTCCCACCCTTGCACGAGATGACATCACCGTCCTAATGGCTCGGTCTTACGCCGATGCCCTTGAACCGGGCGCCGGCGTCCCTGGCCTCCATTACAGGGGCCTGAATTATTGATGGGCTCAGAGCGCCTGGGGTTTGGGAAATGGGAAACCACAGCTCCCGCCCCCCCCCACTCCTCCCCCTCCCTCCCCACCAAGCTCTTGACACCCTCCCTGAAGGCATTGGGCACAGGCTCAGCAATTTGAGCCAAGGAGAAATAAAAGCATTGGGGGTTGGATCTTTCCTGGGCCACAGGAGTTCAGACAACTGCACATGCTCAGCCAGAGTTTCCCCTCCCATGGCGGGGATGGATGCATCCCCAGGTGGGAAGAAGCCCTGTGATTCGATCTGGGTGAGCAGAACCACACCCTGGTTTGTGTGACTTGTACCTGGTGATGCTTAAAGCAGGGGTCTCCAATCTTGGCCACTTTAAGATTTGTGAACATCAACTCCCAGAATTCCTCAGCCAGCAATTAAAGTGGCCAAGGTTTGCTGAGGAATTCTGGGAGCTGCAGTCCAAAGGTCTTAAAGTGGCCAAGGTTGGAGACCCCTGGCTTAAAGGATTCGCGGAGAATGGAAGAAAATGTGTACAGGTAATCATGGACCACAGTTGAGCCCCAAATTTACATGGCTAAAGCAAGACACTTCTCAGGTGAGTTTTGCCCCCATGTTAACGACTGTTCTTGCCACAGTTGCTAAGTGGATCATGGCAGTTGTTAAATTAATAGCGTGGTTGCAAAGCAAAAGCATGGCTTCCCCATGGACTTTGCTTGTCAGAAGGTCGCAAAAGGGGATCACGTAACCCTGGGACAATGCAACCGTCATAAATACGAGCTAGTGGCCAAGCATCCGAATTTCTGATTGCCTGACCCACCATAATTATTAAGCATGGAAAAACGGCCACTGATCCATTTTTTTTCAGTGCTGTTACTACTTCAAATTAATCGCTAAACGAATGGTTGTAATTCGAGGTCAACCTGTATACAGTGTACGGTTTATATACCAACCTTGAAAAAGGAGGGGATTTTAAGGTGCAGATTTTTTAAGTTCCAACTGTTGGGCCTCCTTTGCAGTTCAGTGACCAAACTTTGCCTTTGGCAACATGACTAAATTTATAGCTGCCTTGTGGCAATTGCGGCTGTATATTGTACAGTGGTTTTGCCAAAGCAAACCATTGGTTCGTTTAACAACTGCAATGTTTTGCTTTAGAGCTGCTACAAAAACAGTGCAGCACAATACTTTAAAGCCTTGACCTGGGTTTAACAAAAGAAGGTGTGTGATTTTACATTTTATTGGGCTCAAAATAAATATAAACTGGGTGAGATTCAAATTTTTTAACAACCAGTTCTCTGGGCATGGCTTAGGTGGTAGGCATGGCTTGGTGGTCATGTTATTGGCTGGGCGTGGCCAACTCAACTTCACATCGAGGCATGCATCTCCATGCCTGACCTCTCATTACTGTGGGGATGCTGCAATAGTCGTAAGGGTAAAAAATGGTCATAAGTCACTTTTTTCAGTGCCATTGTAACTTTGAATGGTCACTCCACACAAACAAAATACCACCAAAGGAGGGGAAAAAACTCCAGAGAAGTTCCTGAGACAGGAAGTCTAGTCCAGTCCAGCCAAGAATGTAATAATAGTCAATGGAGAGGCGGTTTCTGTGAGCAACACCAGAATGTTTCCTTCCTGCCTTCCTTACAGGATTAGGCCAGTAATTTCTTCTAACAACCGGTTCTCCAAACTGCTCAGAATGTTTACAACCGGTTCTAGCAAATAGGTGCGAACTGGTAGAATCCCACCCCTGAATATAACCTCTTGTTATCTACCAAGCAAAAAGCTGTGCCCCAAGGAAGCTCTACTTCATGATGGCGAACCTATGGCACACAGGGCCACTTCTGCTGGCACACGAGAGGTCGCCCAGAAGAGCTCCACTGCACATGTACGCACCCGCCTGACAGCTGATTGTCTGACGTCTGGCACAGGGGGCATGGGAGATGCATTCACATGGGCAGAGATGCATGGGGCTTGCAGGGGGGGTCTTACATGCATGCGCAGAGATGCGTGGCATGCACGGGATTGTGTGCACATACACAGGAGTAGGCTCCACACACATTGCCTTCTGGGTGCTGGCGCACGAGTGCACACGCAATTTTCAGCACAAAAAGGTTAGTCACCACTGCTCTAGTTTGATGAGCTTAAGTGGCTTCACAGGGGTGTTGTCCTTGACTTTTTTCTTTAGTGACGGTTCAGAGTTACAACAGGCCCTTAAAAAACTGACACAATCCTTTTTCACACTGAGAACCGTGGCAGCGTCCCCCCATTTACATGATTCAAAATTCAGATGCTTGGCAACTGACTCGTATTTATGATGGTGGCCGCATGTCCCAGGGGTCACGTGATCCCCCTTGGAGACCTTCTGACAAGCCGAGTCAACCAGGAAGAGCGATTCACTTAACAACCGGGCTGCTAACTTATCAACCGGGCTGCTTCACTTAGCGACTTTGGTGAGAAAGGTCATCAAACGGGGGGGGGGAGGGCAAAACTCAGTTGAGGACTGNAAAGGTCATCAAGGGGGGGGGGGGAGGGCAAAACTCAGTTGAGGACTGTCTTTGCTGAGCAGCCTAAATTTTGGGGCTCCGTTGTGGCCGTAAGTTGAGGACTCCCTTTATATTGGGGTGCTGGCTGGGGAATTCTGGGAGTTGAAGTTCCCACACCTTCAAAAGGGTTGAGAAACATTTTAGTGGGCCAGTGGGCCAAAAATCTCAAGATATAATGGCTGCAACCATGAGCTGAGAGACTGCCTTTTTTGGGGGGGAGGGTGCACCGTGTTGAGTTAGATTGGTCCGACCAGAGCTGTTGAGACCCAGCCAGCTGCGAAGGGGAAACACCCCCCCTCTCCCCAAATGGCTGAGAAAGGCTAGCTTCCCCTTCCTTCTCGCCTCCCAAAGGGAGGAGAGCCAGCAATTCTGACTCTGCTGTGCTGGAAAGGTTGTTTATCAAACAATGGGAGAGGCCCCCATCTTGGGGAGAGAGAGTCTTTGTGACTTCCTGTTGGGGGGGGCGGGACGGAGGGGCCTCGTGAAAACTTTTCAGAGGAGGGGAGGCTGCATTGCATTGCTGGCCACACATTTGCAAGATGTAGGATCTCCACCCCCCCCCCATC
>BHFT01020738.1:0-35059 GCA_004320025.1 Laticauda laticaudata | reverse complement strand
TACACTCTGGCTAAGAAATAAAGACTTTGCTGTTGGAACCCGGTCTACCTCGTGTTTTTCCGGACAAAACAATATGTATACGTAAGTATATTTCCTGTGCATTATTTTTAATTTTTTTAATTGAAAACTGAGAATTTTTTTTTAAAAAATCACATATTTAATTGGTATTTATTAATTTAAAAGTTTTATACCGATGCCCATCTTATAACCAACTTTGGACAGCTACCAATTAGAAGTTAAAACAATATACAAAACCATATAAAATTATAAAAACTAACTATATTAAAATACTGAAAAGAACAAAAGCCTGGGGCCAAGTCAAACATCAGATGTACAGCTATTTAATCTTAGCTGAGGGCTTGGGGGGGAAAGCCAGATCTCCAATGCTTTATGGAGGGGAGAGACCTCCTGAACTTCATTGAGCAGAATGTTATGGAGACTCGCAATCATCCAGGTCATGATTGTTCCAACAATGCTTTTCAAAAGGTAGCTGGATTTTCTTGGTTATTTTTTTTCTTTTAAAATGTTTCATTTCTTCAATACTCACTATTTTAAGAACTGTAGAAGCTCTTTTTTGTTTTCAAGCAAAAAACTCTCAAGCAATTAAGTTGCCTTTTGAAAAGCACCTTTGGGACATTTATGGGGCAAAAGTGTTCTATAGGTCAGAGGCTGCCACAGAAATGGCACATTTCCTATCTCTCATCTTATGGTGATATTTAAGGGAAGGGATTAGAAGATGCCTAACTTGGAAGGGAGGCATCTTCCAATCCCTTCCCCTAAATATGGATGGATAGGTGTCCTTAGGGAAAGATGGCCCCACAAATAATAGGGCTTTAAAGGTAAGAAGCATCAGCCTGAATTGCACCGAGAAAGAGGAAGCCAAATATGTTACCTAGGCAAACCAAGGAGCCTTCATTACTATGCATGGTGCTGCATTGTAGACTAGTTGAAATTTCCAAGTGGTCTTCAAGGAGATAGATAGATAGATAGATAGATAGATAGATAGATAGATAGATAGATAGATAGATAGATAGATAGATAGATANTGGACACACAAGGAATTTGTCTTGGTGCAAATACTCTCAGTATACATAAAAGAAAAGATACATTTGTCAGGAGTCAAGAATCATAAGGTACAACACTTAATGATAGTCATAGGGCACAATAAGCAATCAAATCATGCCTAACTATCTTGATAAAAATATATATGCTGTAATTTCTTACTTAATAAAACCAAGTTTGCTTTACAGTTTAAGAACAGAGGAAATAGAATGTCATATAGAGTAGGATTCATTTGAATCAATTCCAGTGAAAGAAGAGAGCTCTAAGGCACCCTAAGAATGCTATATGAATATTTTAGTATTATGTTCCATGTTAATAAACTCCAGCTTGTTCAGCTTTGTATTAGATCCTTGGGGATTACGTCAGATGAGGAAATGCGTTTATCACATAGTGGTTA
Source organism: Laticauda laticaudata (assembly GCA_004320025.1). NCBI lineage: Eukaryota > Metazoa > Chordata > Lepidosauria > Squamata > Elapidae > Laticauda > Laticauda laticaudata. The sequence goes on along the minus strand of BHFT01020738.1, from coordinate 33,600 downwards.
TTGTTCAACTCAAATAAGCTTGGCTGCTGCCTAGAATGATTACACCAAGTTAAGATTGTTTTTGTTTCATACATAATGTTTCCCAGGAAGTTTTGATGTTTGCTGTTGAAAGTCTGAGACAGGGAGATTTTGCCTGCTGTAGTACCCCCATTTAGTCAAAATGTATCTTCTCTTCAAACGATATCTAAGCTCTTTGATATTCCAATTCCAATTGGCAATTAAAGATAACCTAAATGTGAAACACACCAATGCATACCCCAATATTTATATAGTTGAAGAATAAAAAAATAATGTACAATAACTTTTTCCAAAAAGCAACTCCACTGAAAAACATTAAGCAAAAAAACCTTTTGGTTAAAGTGATAAAATAGTAAAAATAATAAAAACCTTGAAAAATAAACAAGAAAAATATTCAGGAAAAGAAAAAGAAGCAATAAAAATAACCCACTAGAAGTTTAAAGGAAAAATTAATCTTTTTTTGTCATGCATAATTCAAAAGCTTATATTTGCAAAAAGTCTGTGGCAGCAGTTCTGGAAAAATAATTATTTTCTTGCTGTTTTACCAAAGCCTCTACTTGCTGAATACATTCAGGGTATGGTTCTGTTTGTAGCTCTTTAAAGTCTGCTGAGAACGCTGAACATTGTGTATCTTCTTTGAAAGTCAGTTCAGAGTTGTATTTCTTTCTTCCTTCTTGGCATGGCCATATAACCTGTTGCTAGGATGGCTAAAGTGAGGGCTCAATTACTAGTACCATCAAGATAAATTAAAAGTTAGACATTTCAAATATATTGCCCAAGATATAGGACCCCAGAATTTGGCATAAAATTAGAAACAGATACGTAGCGGAGAGATGATAAGGTGAAACCCACGCTTGCTTTTTTGTTTGTTTTCTGCCTTTATTATTTTTACAAATAACTCACCTTCCTCTTCCCTATCTTCCCAACAATAACCACTCTGTGAAGTGGATTAGGCTGAGAAAAATGACTGGCCCAAAGTCACCCAGCTAGACCAAATTGGCTCTAATTTTTTTTTAAATTGTAATATTTGAGGCTATGCTGTTCCTTGCCTTTTGACCATACACCCCAGAGCCTGAAAATCCATCACTTTAACTTACAGCTCTTCTTGTACAATTATTTAAATATACATAGTGTAGGAAGTAGAGAATAGTACATTTTTAGCTCCTTGTTAAATTTTAAAGAGAAATTAATATCCAAACTAGCCTTAGTAAATGGGGATAGATGATAACACAAAACTTTCATCATGCAGACTAAAACAGTCAGTGTGTTAAAATATGAATTCTCTACAGCTCATCTAACTTTCCAAACACTTCTAGAGAACATCATATCCATAGCAACTTTCATGTGTTTATCCTTTATTCCTTCTAATCCTAAACACAGCCAGATAAATAAAATAGTTGAATTCTTTTCACAGAAAGGAGCTGTTCCCCCAATTGGAGAATATCGACTGGAAAAAGATACAAGGAAAAAATACTGTATCTGTCTTCAGCAGGAACAGAAAATGAACCCATGTGGAACAGAAATTAAATTTTACATCTTACAAAATGACATAATGTATTCAGTCCCCTCTCCGTGAGGTATACATAGTAGCGTACTTCACCTAAAATCTTACAAAATTGAAGGCAGAAAAATCAGAGACAATGAAAATCACATAAAATGTCTTGACCAAATGTGGAATAAATGTATTCATAATTTGGGCAGGAATGAGCAAAGACACTTTTTTTTTTTTTGAGAAAGTTTGAGATTTCAAACTTTCCCAGAGTCTTTCAACCCCTAATAAAATAGTCAACAAACTTTCAGGTAGCCCACAAAACCAAAACACGTGACTGTGATTTACAACACTTTTTATTAGAAATCAGCATTTACTTCTGGTTTCCAGCAAAAACCTCCCATGGATTTGCTTAATAACTATAGACTTGCTTGATAACCATGAGGAAGATTGGCAGCATTATATTTAATACATAAATAAATACATATGACCTGTTTAATTATCGACACAACTTACGCCCATAATTTCAGCTCCATTATGGTTGTAAGTCAAGTCCCAAAGGTGCTTTTTTTTTTTTTTCTTCAAAAGACAACTAGACTTTGGAAAAAAGCATGATTTGGATGACTGAGAATCTCCATGGTCATAAGTCAAGGACTTACCTATATTAAATTTTGGGAAGAACCCTGAGAGGTAGTAGCAAATAACAAAGCAATCAGTTTTTCAATCATTTTTGAGCAATGATATATAATAAGGGATCAATTAGTTTGTATGTTAAAATGTTCAGCTATGAAAATACATAGTGTAAATCACTCTAAGCAATATTGTATTAAAATATCACCATATTGACACATTTATAATAATCCTTTTTTCAAGACTGATTGACAGGATTGTTCCAATTTTTAAAAAATCCTTTCTAAAAATATGATCAGGATTTGGGCACTGAATGGGACACCCCGATTAAAGTTCATAGAATGTGATTAGGAGTAAGAAGTAGGTATTGTCAATTAAAAAAAACATGCACTTAACTTTCAAATGTTACTTTTTATGTTATTGTGTTAGAGACTATTATAGTGTGTGAATTTTACAAGGACAATGGATACGAAGTTTCAAGAAGCAGAAGGATTTGGGGAAGAAGCTTCAGGTAAATGTCACATTATAATTATATGTTTGAGAAAATATTAATTACTAACAATTCTTTTTGCTGTGCAGAATAGGAACTCTGTTTTAGGTCAGTTATCCAATTTAATCTTAATGCACTGTAGTCAGTTAAAATGTACATAACTAATCACCCGTCGATTATATGATTTGTATATGAATGGAAATTATTCCAAAGGAGAAGCTATGTGTTGTTGTATGTTCACATTTGCGAGTAACATTACTTTTTAAAGATCAAAATGGTATCTTCTGACCTGTAAGTTCTTAGAAACACACATTTCACTTGGTGACCAAATAGTGAAAGTCATATTTAAAAACAAAAATATTTTAACATTGTTTTATTAGTTGGCAGTACAATCCTATGGATATTCTATTGAGAAAGAATTCCATTGAATTCACTGATTCTTATTTATTGGAAATTCTAACTATGTTACCTTAGCTTCTTAAAGAAAAATATTTGTATCCTTAATATAGTCCTCTATAATTAAAAATATGCTCATTCTAAAGTTTACATTTTATTATGAGTGAATTGAGACATGCTCGCAACTGGAAATGGATATTTAGCAATTTCAACTTAGGTTAGATTAATTATTCCTGTATGTATATTAAAACCAGAATTATATTTTTCAGTTAGATGATCAATTTAAAAAATAGGTTGATTTTCTTTTCGTATCATTGATTTTTGGTTCCTATTTTCATATCTCTTTCAATGAAAGCTGCAGTCAGTTTTAGGAATAAAAATTCAGGAATTGTCCTAATTGGAAAACCATCCTTGTATCACCTTGTTCTGACTTTGTGTCTCTTTGAAAATATTGTCTAAAAGTAATTATTTTTCATTAATACCTATTCACCTAGGAAAGAAGAAATCAAAGTTTAAATCTATTAAAAAGTTCTTTGGGAAAAGGAAAAGGAAAGAAACATTAACATCATCAGGAAGTGGTAATATCAACACATGTCAGTCTGCAACTGATATCTCAGCCACACCATCTAGGCATATAGATTATGATTCTGAAGATGATCTGAAGTAAGTCACATGCTTGCCTTTTACTTTTTTGCAAAGCAAGTTGTTGTTGTTGACTGAAAAGCAAAGTTATTTCTAAAGGGCAATCCTCCATGTGTACAAATACTTCCTTTGATAAATATCTGGGATATTCCTCTGAAGCTGTTGTAAAGGGATAATTAGAAGAATGTCCTGATATTGATCCACGCTGGAGAGCAGCAAGCATTGTTAGAAATAGACATTCTTAGTTAATAGTCCCAATGAGAGGGGCGGAATATAAATGTAATAAATAAATTAATGAATAAATATTCTGAATTCTCTTGCTATTGAAGCACATCAAGCACATACTTCATTATCCTGCCATCAACCTCTTTTTACCATCCCAATACAGGTGGTCCTCAACTTATGGTTAAGTGAAACTGGCTTCCCCATTGACTTTGCTTGTCAGGTCACAAAACATGACCACATGACCCCAAGACACTACAACCGTCATAAATATGAACCAGTTACCAAGGATCCAAATGTAAACCACATGACCATGGAGATGCTGCGATGGTCACAAGTGTGAAAAGTTGTCATAAATCACTTTTTTCAGTGCCGTTGTAACTTTGAACAGTCACTAAGCAAACTGTTGTAAGTTGAGGACTACCTGTACTATGGGGTAGAATAATATCCTCCCAAAATTCTTCCCCTTTTATGTCTAGAATGGAAGGTTTTCAGTCAGTCAGTCTGATGTTTGATTTCATGACTTTCTAAACATTCAGAGTCAAAACATCCCAAAGGTGCTTTCCCAAGACATTCAGAGTCAAAACTGAAAATGTGCAGTGGGGCAGGCTCCATAAACAACTTGCTCCTGATAGTTGTGCATTCCCAGAAAAATTCATTTGAGTTAAATGGACCCTCACAGCATACACATACCTGCTCTAACCTTGACTGTGTCTCTTTAACTCCAAAGCATAATTTCTTGGTTTTGTGTGACTATTTGGGATCCCAGGAAAAGATGCAGTTTCTTTAAAGAAGCACCAAGAGGTGCAAAGGTGTGTGTCCCTATCTTACTCCAAAGCACCTTTACAATTTTGGATCTTATGCGTGTGTATGTGTGCAATGTAGTATTTTCATTACGATTTTGGAATATTTTCAAACTATGTAATAATTTCCATTTGTGGTAAGCTATACTGGGAAAAGTAAACTTGATGAATTCGATAAAATAAGTAAATGTTCCAGAATGTTGTCTTACAATGCTAATAAAGAATGCTTTGCTCAATACTGCCATTAGAAGGTGCTATTGTACAAAATCATAATGATTTTATCTCCTATTAGTACTATTATTAAAATGACTTAGTCAATGTACAGAAAGACTACTGTAAAAATTCTGGAAATTTATTCTTACACAGGATAAAAAGAGCCATGGAAATGAAAGTTCAATAAATATGGAAAGCACTAGATTGAGGAAGAATAATATTACTTTGCTATTTTTATTGAACATATTTGTAGTAGATGTTAGTAGAACCTCATACTTCTTTTTTTTTTGTGTTCATTGCTATAGCACCTTTATTTAATGGAGATATATTTAATTTAAAGTCTTAATATTTGGAAGGATAATGTAAATTAACATCAATTGGCAAAGACATAAACATCCATGATACTTGCCTTAGATAACCTTGCAATTAATACAAGGCGTACACTGCTATTTTTCCCCTATTTTTTTTTCTTACAAAAGGGCTTTGGGCTATTCTGATGCCTATGTATTATCTTTGTAGGAAAATTATATTTTCTTTGTTAGGACAAAATTATCTCGCAATCCACAAAAGAACACTTATTGCACATATTGATTATCTATAAAAATACAACATTATCTAAGTAATCACAAAGTAGAGATTCTCAGGAACTGTGGCAGAGAATCATAAGTTTGCAATGAGTGTAGAATAGTTAATTGGTGGTGATAAACTTATATAAATTTTGATAAAGAGGAATTATCCTTTGGTTCTCTTCATTAGAGAATTTTGGTTGATATTGAAAGTAAGGGAGATGACCTTGATAGCGATATGCAAGAACTGTTAACTGGTTAAAAAGAGCCGAAGCATTTTTAAAGTTCAGAATTAGTTAATATTGAGAAGCAATTCTGACCGAAATATCTGAACCTTCCTAATTCATTAAATTAGGAGGCATGACAGCACAAACTTGCAAGATTCTGTTAGTATACAGCCCAGGGGTGTCAAACTTGCAGCCCACGGATTGGATGCATCATGCGTTGGCCATGCCTACCCCTGGTTTAGCAAAGGGGGGAAAATCACAATATGTCACATGACGACATGACAATGTGAGTTTGACATCCCTGGTATAGCCTATCTCAATAAAATTAGTTGTAGCATTTGCATGGAATTGGTTTTTTGGTCTAATCTACCTATAGTAAGTAGTTGGGTGACAAGTATTTGGTGCATACAACTTCAGCTTGCAACTGACTGGACTAAAGTTGCCTGAAGAATTGCAGACCCTAGTTGGAAATGTGTTATCTAAATCCTTTTCAATTCTGCGAACATGTTGGGCATCTCTTATGACTGAATCCCAAATTATTCATTAGCCATTTTATTGGTTAGATCCTTCTAAATAAATTATGGGATTGTACTTTGTTCTACTAGAGAATCTAGATCTCTAGTGAATCTGGTATTTAAAAATAATGTCTGTATGTAAAATCATGAAGACCAGAATACATCAGGTACTGTTATAGGGCATCTTTCTTCAATCAATCCTTCCCTCATTACATTCCTACTCAAATTTTCATTGCAAATACTGTAGATTTCATTTCTTGAAAAGAAAAACCAGGTTTAAATATGTGTTGTTTTATTAGCTTTCCATATTCTTCTAGGTTACACAGAACTATCATGGGAAACAGAGCTTTGTCACATGACAGCATTTTCATTTCTGAGACTCCACAAGAACAGCCTAGGCCAGTTCGAGTATTTTCTCAGGAAAATGTTTCTGATCGAATTAGATCTTTGCAGGTAATACTGTTGAAATAATTAATTTCCATTATTTCCAGAGTCTTTCATTTGTGGTATGATTGTAGATGTGTGTCTATGCGGTATGATATTTAACATATGAATCAACAAAAAAATTTGCAATAGGATTTCTCTAAATTAATGAGGTAGGGAATTTAGTCATCCAAGGAACTTGAATATCAAGGTGATTATATGTTGGTTATACGGTATCACATGATCTACACTGAAAGTCAAAAAGTACATTTTGGAGAGGGCATAAGGATGTACTCAGTCTTTGCATAGTTTTGGAACAATTATCCTGTCCTCCTTTATTAGTAATTGGTGTGAAGAAATGTAAACAGAACATAATTGCTTGTTAATTTTCCTGCCACTAAACTCCCTTGACCTCTGCCTTGGGCCCCAAGGGCAGGATCAACATTGTTTTGTTTATTATTTACAACATAATTTAATAAAAGTGGGTCACAACAATAAGTAAGTATTGTATAAAATCTTATACTCTCCTGGTATATCATCAAATAAGGTAAAGGGCAAGAGGCTGAATAAAATGACATTATCCACATGCATCTTTCTCCTGGGAACAAAAAGAAAGTGCACTTGCCATTGGGGGAACAACAGAAAGATGCATCCTTTTTTCTTTTATGAAAGCAAATTTATTATTTTAGTAGTTTAAGAAATGTATTAAAACTCAATATTTGGTATTGTAGATGAAACTCCAGAAAAACTGGAAGATGGGTCTCTCATATCCATTTGGAACGCCTTCCAAAAAACAAGAAGATGCGGGAATGAGTTCAGAAGATGATGGCCTACCCAGGAGCCCACCAGAAACATATTTGCTACAAGAAATTCTAAATCCCAATACACCAAAGGTAGGATAAATTGGGAAATGTGTTTTATTTTATAATTATGGATTGCTTTATTATTTGAATTTATATTGCACTTTGTAGTAATAGTAACTGTCAGAAGTTTAACAATAAAGAAATTCAAATATTTATATACTATAGATAAGACCTTGTTTTTCTAAGAGAAAGGTATTTTGAAAAATGCTTAAACAAAAGAATATCTGTAAGAAATGGAATACCCTAGAATCATGTGAAATGATAGAGGGAATATTTATTATAGTCAATTTTTAGAGATCTATTTGATTCCTTCTGGACTGAGATACTGTTCAGAAAGAAAAACTTCAAACAAAGTTTAAAAATGAAGTAGAAAGAAAATGACAGCGAATCTGAAGGCCTTTCCAACTTTCATCTAATTGTGGCACAAACATGCCTAGGCAACATCTTTTCTTCCTGTGGTTTTTCTCATAATGTTGCCTTTACTTCATTTTCAGTATATGAGTGAGATAGGCATTATGTTTTCTGAGCTATACCAAAGTTAAAGTAGTGCTTTCGTCCTTCTTTTCACATATTAAAGCTTTAAGGTGTATAACATCTGTTAAGCTTTGCTACCCATTATTTTGGAGAAAAATCAGGAGTCTGCAATGGTTGGGAATAGAAACAATGAACAGGAGAGACTGGTTGAAATCTGGGGAGAGAACACTTCATCAGTTGTGAAAGCCCCTTACTCTGATATTTTCTTAAAGAAAACTGTAAATACTAGAAAATATACTCAGCATTCTTCTCAAAACAATCTCAACTATCATATTTAGAGATTTCTCCTAATTTTTAGAGCTTTATAGGAACATTCTTGTTGCCTGTGTGATGTTTATGTGGTATTGTGTTTCTATAGCACAGCATGCTGGCTGGGGAATTTTGGGAGTTGAAGTTCACATAACTTAAAGTTGGCAAGTTTGAAAAAATACTGGCATAGCAGGGACTATAGCTTTTGTTTATATTTCATTTCATATTGACATCTATTACTTAAACTTTTCCTCATTCTACCCCACAGTTTTCGGACTCTCACAAGCATCATAGCGCTTTGAGTTTAACTGGAACGGGCAGTGAAGAAGAAGAACAGGTAATTTAATTGTATCGATACTTAATGGCAATGCTGTTATGTCTCATGGCGTGCCTGAATTCCCGGAAAAGTGGCAGGGACAGGTTGCAACACTTTTCTTAAGAAATATTAATGAAGGATATCATTAGCTGCATTACACCTATTGTCATCTATTTTTATTTCAAACACAGCTAAGAAAGAAATGAACTGGAAACAAATGCAGGCATATTTTATTTGCTAGGCTAGGAGTAACCAAAAATGTGAAGTTTTTTTTTTAACAATTTCCCTCACTGTCTTTAAAAGTTAATTTTGAACAGGTCCAAAGATTATCTCCAAGGTCTTTTGATTACCCCTTTTATTCTTCTCTAATTGATCCTCCACATTTCTCTCTTAACAATCAAAATTGCAACTGCTTTGCTAATGAAGGCTATTCTGTTTGAGAGCATTGTTATTCTTTCCCAAAGCTCTCTTTGATAAAATGTCTGCCTCTCTTCAATCAGTGGCACAGAGTAACCAGCAGATTGAAGAATGGCTTTAGTAGCCTCTTGAAGGACCCCATTTATTCTCTCCTCTGGAGAAGAGCTAATAGGCATGTAGGAGATAGAAGGGACAATTGGAACACTACAAATGGAGAAGTAATACACAAAGAAATTACTACTTTTCTTTCCTAAGTGAACACTTTCTGTGTGTAGATCATGATTAAGAATATGATAACAATGATTACCATTCTATTTTAATCAACTGTTTCTATATTCATTGTTCTGAAATATGAACAGGTCATTGTTTCTTTTGCCAAGCTTGAGATTTGTTTTGATGATAAGGGGCCAAACAAACACTTTTCAGTTTCCTGAAAGAAAAGAAAAAAGGAGCACAATATCACAAGCAACATGGCTATGAAAAGTCCACAACTTTTATTTTTTAATGTAACAGATGACTATTTTGTTGCTTAGCTGTAGCAAAAAATTTAAATGTAACAATCTGTGTCAGCAAATTGCAAATTACTCGCTATTCCCCAAGTATTGATGAGTTAAAGGCCTGATTTTCTTGTTTTTTCCTGTTTTTTTTTATTTTGTCCCCCATAGTTTAAACAAATAAATAAAATAGGAAAATTAAGTTCTGCTTACAGAAAAAATATAAACAGATATAAACAAACGATGGATAGTTTGAAAGCACTGTTAATTCTAACGATGATGAAATAAGTGTATGTAGCATCATTTAGGAATTTCCTGGGTTTTTTTTTTTCTTTTAAAATTCTTATAGATTTGCTTTGATGCTATTCCCCTTCCCCCTTTGTCTTTAGATCACAAAAAGTCCTTCAAGATCCTGTTCTACAGAAAGTCAGCTGTTCTCCCATCAGCCAAAAGCTACAATTATAACTGAACAAATATTTGATAGCAGCTGTTTGCCTGCTGCAGATTTTGATATTCTTCCGGAATTATCCTCTTGTTTGGATAATTCTGCTGCCAGGCACAAGCTTTCAGTAAAACCACGGAACCAGAGATCTAGCAAAATCAGAAGACTACCTTTGGTAATTGATGAGAGAGAGAGGAGGGAGGGAGGAAGGGAGGGAGAGGGAAGCATTTTAAAGAGGAAATATTTGTGGATGGAGGTTTCTTTTTCTGTACAGGCTCTTCCTATGATGTAACAATATTTAAAAAACAACCTTGATGAGCAACAAGGCTGTGCCAAGTATTTAAAAGGGACACTTTGCTAAACTTGCTGAAGTTTGTGATGTTCCCTTCCTCAAAACACAAAAATAATCACATGCCCCAGAAGGGTCAGGCAACTACTTTAGAGACCATCCTCAACTATCTGTGCACATGTAAGGGGATGCGCACCTATTCTAATATGCTGGGGGGGGGTTTCCAGTGAAAGTAGGGTTTACTCATACATGTGCCAGCAGCTGGGAAGGATGGCCTTTGAAGCAGGGCCACAAGTATTTTGAAGGATTGGATGCTTTGACACCTCAAGGAAGGGTTTGTGAAAAATGCCTTTCTAATGCTTTGCCCGGTCCTATTGAATAGGTATACCATGAAATGCAGATAGTCTTCAACTTGCAACCTTTCATTTGGTGACAGTTTGAAGTTACAATGGTAGTAAAAAAGGGACTTTTGACTGTTTTTCACACTTACCGTCATTGCAGCCTCCCCATGATCATGTAATCAAAATTTGGATGTTTGGCAACAGGCTCATATTTATGACAGTTGCAGTGTCCCGGAGTCATATGGTCAACTTTTGCAGCCTTCTAACAAAGTCAATGGGGAAGCCAGATTCATTTAACAATCGTGTTACTAACTTAACAATGGCAGTGATTTACAGTTAAACAAGTGTGGTAAGAAAGGTTGTAAAATAGGGCAAAATTCACAACTGTATCACTTAGCAATATATATTTTGGGCTCAATTGTGGTTGCAAGTTGAGAACTACCTATTACTACAGATGTGAGCTTTTTCTGTCATGTGGTCATTAAGTGAGTGAAAGGAAACATCTAAAGTTATTTGTACTCTTAGGACCCTAAAAAACTGCTTTATACAAATTCAGATCTGTCCCTGTAAGCCTAATATTATTGCTACAAGCTTGGTTCACATCTCATGCTAAACTACAGCTTGAATAAATCACTGTAGTTGGGTGTACGCAACATGCTTATAATATTGCAAGACTCTCTTACAATTATTTACACAAAAATGAGAATGTATACAGTAGTTGAGAGACACGAATTATAAGGACATGTTGAGATGTAACATTGAATTCTAATTTATGTGAAGACAAAGAGATTTATCATGGTATGCTATTTAGCCCTCCACTGCAGTTCATTAAATCATACATGTTTTCCTAGCATCATGTAGCAATTGCAGAGGGCAGCTGTATGATCATAGGAAAGGCATGAGCTCTTCAAGGAACTGCAGACAAACAGTACATTTGTGTCACCATATATTTCAAAGGTCCATTCTTTCCTTTAAATTCAAAATACTGCACACTCCCAATAAATAAATAAATAAATAAATATAATGAAGAAAATAAAGTTAGCCAAAGTTGTAGGCTGAAATTATGCAGTTTTTTTAAAAAGCACTATGACGAATGAAGTAACTATGAAATAATTAGTTCCTAAGCATATGTTCCTAAGCATTTTCTGAAGAAGCTACTTAAGCTTGGCCAAAGACGTGGCTGTGAGTTCTTGGCATTCTCTGAGCTTGCTTGTTTGCTTGTAGATATTTTATTACCCACCTAGGTAGTACTAGAACACCCACTATCATTGATGATGTTATCTAGTCAGGTAATGAAATATATGCAAGCAAACATCCAAGCTCAGAGATCACCAAAGATTCCACAATGAAACCACGAGCTACAAATATTCTCTTCTGTTGAAAGATACAGCTATTTTCAAGGGTCATAAGTGCTTCATAGATGTACTTCCAAATCTCCTTTTTTACAGTCTCAGTATTTAGTTGTTAAAAATAGAAATAGAATAAGAGACTAAGAGTACTTCTCTTCCATTTATGGATAACTGTCTTAATCTTTGCAATCAGAATAACAAAATCTGTGGATCTTAATGATTACTGAATGTATGAGCACCCAAACTCATGGTTCATCTGAAAATAGGGACTGGTTAGAGGGAAATGTAATCATAGGGAAATAGTGGCCACTCTTATATATGTGTCTTGCAAATTTCATCACATGCACCACTTACAATTCTATCTCTTAAAAATATTTCATACTGTGGAAGTGAATCAAATCACAAAATTCCACAACAAACTCTTTTAATTTTAGTTTATTGACAAAGTTTTTATTGTCAATTATACTTCCATCCGGGGGGTGGACTTCAAAAATGTTAGCAAAGGGTTCTCTACCTGGTTCTGGGTGGGCATGGCCATGGTGGGGAATGGCCTAGTCAGCCTCCTGCACCATGGGGGGGGGGGGCNCAGCCTCCTGCACCAGGGGGGGGGGGGCATTTTTGTCCTCCCCGGACTCTGGAGGCTTTCTGGAAATCAGAAACAGGCCCATTTCTCACCTTCCCAAACTTCCAGGAGGCCCATTTTTCCCCCTCCCCAAGCCTTCACACATACCCTGCACTTAAATTGCATCCAAAACATAGGGATGCATAGGGACTCCTGGGAGTGGCGGGGTGGGTGGAGCTAGCCAGGAGTGGGATTTGGGGGTTTTCCAAACTGCACAGAAGCTTAGCTAGGGGCTCTCAAGAACCCCTGCAAACCCCTGCAGCTCACCCCTGCTTCCATCTTAGGAGTAACTAATCTTTTTTTAAAAGTACTACTGTGACGTAGAAAAAAAGTGCAAGCTCTTTCTTTTTTCCTTGCAGAAGAAATTATCTGAGTCTCATAGTGACATGATCTGCACCCTTGAGGAAGATGAAAGTGTTGAGAAAGAAGTGCCGGTTGAACCATCCTACGAAAGTGTGACTTCCATCCACCAGGAACTGACTGACAATGCAGCTTTGTCCAATATGTTTTTTTCCGAGCTTCAGCCATTGAGTCACCCAGACGAAAAGACTGACATGTCATGCTCCACTTCTCTGATGGATTCACACTGTTGTGAGAACTCTTCAGAGGGCGGTGAATCTGTCCAGGGATTAGAACACACTGTAAGGCAATCTTCAACTTCTGACCCCAAAGAAAATATTGTTACACAGCATGACAAAGACCACTGTGAAACTTTAGAGATGTCCCCTGAGAATCTAAGTAATGTGCCCTTAAGTATTTTAAACCAAGAAAATAAACAGCTTTCTAGTATTCCATCCAAAAGTGACATGAGAGCTGCTAAAATTATCCCTGCCAAAAATTCTGTGACTGCAGAATCAGATGCATTAGAGAAAAAATCATTGAAAGATGCCAAGGAAACTTTGGAAGGTGTTTCTAACAAGGAAGCTACAAAGAGAACACCTTTATTGGCCAATTCCATCATTTCTTTATCCACAAATCTTTCCCAGCTTCCAAATTTACTCCATTCAGAGGACAGTAATATTTCTCGGGATTCATGCAGAAACTCTTCACTGGAAGAGAGAACTTCTTTGACTCAAGGCAAAATGAAAGCAACTCAAGAGAAACTGGAATCTAATGATGAAGACCGTCTCCCAGCTGTATCTGATGGTATATTGGGAGGGAAAGCAGAGAAAGAAACCAATGACCTTTGTGGCTTGAGAAAGTTTTCAGTATCATCAGCGCGGTGGAGATCAAGATCTAACAGCCTGAACACGAAGGATGCTTCAGAGCATGAGAAGCCTCTCACCATGCAGGTAAATTTATTCACAAATAGGGAAAAGTCAAAGAAGGATGTTGAGATGAACTCTTCACAAGAGAAAAAAAGATGCTTTAACAAACTGAAATCCTCATTAGAGTCAGAATCTGATATTCCTAGTCAAGCATTAGACTCAAAGACATTTGCCTCACAGCCTTTGGGTTCAAAACCAGTATTGAGCAACTCTTTTGGTAATCTTCTGCAGCTGTCAAGTCCAAACCATTCAAGCTCTGTGAGCCAAAATCCCTTCCAAGTCAAACTTAGGTCCACATCTTTATCACTGAAATACAGAGACATTGGGCAGGAATCAAAGGAACGGAAAGGAGATAATGCTGAAGTTAATTTAGTAAAAGAGGAGGTGACTTTATCTTCACTGAAAATTGAAAAAGGAGAAATCAAGAAGATAATGGATGGAAATGTTACTGATTTGTACAATGAAAGCTTCAAAACTAAATTGAAATCCTCTGAACAGGGAAACACAAAACCACCACTGCCAAGAAAACCTGTTTTACAACACTCCAGTATTACTAGCCTCAACACAAGCACAGAAAAGCAGGAAAAGATAACCAAAAATCCAGAATTTAAAACAGAAAGCAGAAATGTGGAAAAGAAACAGAATTCCTCTGAAGTGCCTGGTAAGACTTTGGCGTGTGTGTGTGTGTGTGTGTGTGTGTGTGTGTGTGTGTGTGTGTGTGTGTTTATGTTACACAGTTAGCAAACTGTGGTTTAATGCAATAAATGAGTGTCTAGATTTCAGATAAATGATATTAAAAATACAAAAGTCTCCCCTTTCCCTTTTCCCTTAGGTGAAAATCCATTCTGAAAACATAAGGAAATTCTGGACATTTAGATCTTATTTTCAAGATTAAAAAAAAGACTATATTAAAATCTGCCTTCCAATATCCCGAAAGCTTAGTGCCACTTCTTTTCTTTTTGTTTTACCCCATCCTTGGGATTCTGCAGAATCTTTTCTGAGGATACTGATTTTAAACAAATTTAATTATTGGAAGTGATATTTTTCAGTACCATATATCTTTCATCACTTTGCAAATGTTTAACTGCACACATTTCCTTATGTGGAAAATTCATAGGAGGCATTATTTTAATGTGTTCCATTAGGATTTAACTGAAATTTGGAAAGCAGGTGGATAAGGCATCAAAATTATATATACTAAACATATACTGAGAGTGCACACATAGGTTCACAAATCACCAAATGTTATAACCAAAGTGTTATACAGTACTCTGTTATTTCTATTTCATCCTTCATATCTGGAAATGTGACTAATATTCTAGACAGTGCAACTATTTATTTAGAATATTTATTTATTTATTTAGAATTAACCATGACTTATAGCTGTAACTAGTTGAGAGGGAAACAAACCAACTCTCATATTCTCAAATAACTGGAATTAAAGTACAGAGGGAACTGGCCAAGTTTGTTCGCCAAGTCTGCTAATAGTAGGAGCTACCTGGAAGTGTGTGTGTGTGTGTATAGATAGATAGATAGATAGATAGATAGATAGATAGATAGATAGATAGATAGATAGATAGATAGATAGATATAGATTAATATATAGATATATCAGTATGTATCAAGCAAAAATATATTGGCTGTTACCAGATATATTCAAGGACATTTCTGGTAAAGTGTCCAGAAGTAGTTTGGTTATATATGTTTTGGTGAAATTTCTAGTTACCTCAATTACAATATTCTGTTGCAGTAAAAATGTTATAATACCATAATAGGTACATGGAGTTTTTTGGGGGGAGGGGGACCAAAAAGCAACAGCATCACAATTATTTTTAATTGTATCTGGAGAAATTTAAAATAAAAAAAAGAAGTAAAACATCTGTTAAAAGAAGCACAAAATTAGCCATGTGAACTGTTTTGAAATTGAGTCTTGGCCATCAAAATTAATTGCAGTGGCAGGATGATAAGTAGGGAAAAAAGCAAAGGTCATTGTGCGTTTCATTGGCTGAATAACAAAGCCGTATTTTGGGAAGATGTCAGTGTGAGAAGAAGTAAAAAAAAGTATTGAAAGGGTACATGACACTGGGTTGATTGATTGGAATAAGCCATGTCTGGTGGCATTGATAAGATTAATTAGTCAAACGTCTTGTCTTTGGAATATATTTATCAACATCAAGGTATTTAGCTAATAGCACAGATTAAGTTAAGGTTTCCCTTTAACTCAGAAACGCATTTAAATCCTTTTTTAGGAATCAGATTGGTAGAGTGGGTCTCTTTAACAATATTTTCTGATCATCTGGTTACTCTGCCTAACTATTGAACCCTATCTCTGACTACACAGTTTCTAAAAAAAGAAGTTACCGTATATACTCGCATATAAGCCAATCTCGTGTATAAGCCGACCCTTAAAAAACTGCCCCAAAATGAGGAATTTTGCAAAACTAATAATAAGCCGACCCCCAAATACCATGGTGTGTTGTTTGGGCTAATAACAAAAGAGTATCAATATGCAATGCACTGATGAAGGTTCATTATCAAAGCATTTGTATAGGAAAGAATATTAAGTTAATTACCCGGTATGTAAAGAATCTGATGTTGCACGTGACGATCGCAAACACGAAAGTGGTCACGTGAATGACTAATCAATCACAGCGTGTTGTGATCAGGTGATAGAAAAAGCAAAATGGAGGTGCCCAGAGTAAAAAAAATGTGCTTTAATTAGACATAATTATGTTGCATTTTATTTGAGGTACAGTTAAAATTAATATTGAATTGAGTTGTAGTTTGTCGGAATTAACTTTTATTTAGTGCAGTCTCAATTTTATGGCTGTATGTATGACTGAATGGTAATATCGATGATATTGTGTGATCTGAGAAGTGGCGTCATGTCAGTTCGTTTGTGTGAGATCAGATTTATGCGCACATAAGCCGACCCTAATTTGATTTTTTTTTTTTTTAGTTTTAGAGTTGGCTTATATGCGAGTATATACGGTATCCAATTTTTAACCTGTGATACAATAAAGCTTCAGAAGGAATGATATCTACCATGGAGAGAGAGAGAATGAGTGAGTGAGTGACACACACACACACGCAGAGAGAGAGACAGACAGAGACAGAAACAGACAGACATATTTTGTGTGATCAAACTGATCACAACTCTCAGTGACCATATAGAATAGATGAAATTTCTTCTAGATCATCTGCCTCCAGCCTTTAACCTTCAGATTTTCCAATGGGGTACCATCACTGCTACAGTTGTCCATCAATATTGTTGCTGGTGGTCCTCTTCTTGTTCTGCCTTTTTCAGATTCTAGACTACTCAAGAATTAGCCCTTCACATAACCTATCCAATCTCTCTCTTTCTCTCTCTCTCTCTTTTACTCTGCCTCCCTCCCTCTCCTCTCTCTCTCTCTTTCACATACACACTTCTAAACTTCCTCATAGCTTTTTCAACTTGGTTGCTTAGGCATTTACCAAAAGCAGGGGTGTCAAACTCAAGTCGTCATGGCAATGTCACGTGATGTATTGGGACTTTTTCCCCTTCCTTAAGCCCCTGTCACACTGCACCAACAAATGAAAAGAGGATGTAAAACGGACAAAAAAGCTTGCCATCCATTGGTTAACTCTAGGCATACGGGAGACATCCATTCTGCATCCATTACGCATCTGCTATATCCGCTAGGCATCCACTGTGCATCCGCACAACTCAAATCCGTTCCAGCGGTAAACGGATGCAGGGAGGAACCAGAACGGATGCGCAGCAGCAGTAGCACGGATGGAGAAAGGATGAAAGCGGATGCAGTTCATCCGCTCTGCATCCTCTACGCATCCTCTACGCATCCTCTATGCATCCTCTATACATCTGCTCTGCATCCTCTATACATCCGCTCTGCGTCCTCCCCACGTCCGTTCCTTTCCGTGTTATCCGCTCTGCTTATGCAAATTTTTGCCCCTTTTGAGAGCGGATAACAACGGATGGAACATTTTGCTCGTCCGTTGTGTCCTTTTTGCATCTGTTGGGCAGTGTGACATGGCCTTTAAATCGGAAAATGGGGGTGGCCAGTGTGTGACGCATCCAGCCTACGGGCCGGGAACTAGAGGGATAGAAATCAGCAAGGAGGGATCCAGAAATAACTTAAGGTGGGCTTGTATTTTGGAAGTAGACATCTCTACTTTAGAAATTTCAAAATACTTTTTCCATCTTCTTTTGATTTTCTTAGAGTCAGTTAACATCTGTTCATTGGTATTCTTGAAAACTTCAGTTCAAAGTTGGAATCGTCTTTGGAGTTGAAAGATCTTTTAGAAGACTTTCCTTGTGTTTCTGTATCTGTTCCTGTTCTGTATATAGAATAGTAGACTCCTAAATACAGGATTCTGATTGGCTAAAAAACCTAAATGGGGATTGGTTCAATAGGAACCAATCCATGAAGCTGCTCAAAAGGTGGCAAAACTAAATACCTGTCATTGGCTACAAGCCGGCAGGCAAATCCCTATAAAAAGGCTGCTGCGGCTTGAGCCAATGTTCCGTTTCTCAACTGCTGTAAATAATAAAGACTTTGTTGTTGGAACCCGGCCTTCCTCGCGTTTTTCCGGACGGAACAGTTCCCATCATTGGTATTTTTACAGATGTTATAATAATGCTTTTTGTCTCTTCTGACAGCTGTTTGAAATTCCTCAGTAAGACATCTTTGTCTCTCCAGATGGCTTCTCATCTCTTCTTGGCAATTTCCACAATGTATTCCAAATTTGATTTGGTTTTTATTCCTGTTTCTTGCTCTTTAGCAATCTCTTATCATATTTATTCTTAATAACTTCTTTGATTTCATTCCATAGTTCTGGTAATCTATAAGTGAGAATTAATATTTCATGGTTGCATGGTTGATGTCAAAGGAAAAGATAGGCAGAATAAATACAAAATCAACAAAGATATTAGTTTGTTAAGGGATGTTTGGCAGAATTCTGATCAAAAGAGTGTGAGAGATTACAATGAATAAAATTTGGGAAGTCAGAGCAGTTTTATGTGAGGCAGCAGGTTGCAGTTCTGATTTATTTTGTTCCTTGGCAGACCAGTGTGCAAAGTGAAATGCTTGCCTGAACCTAGAAATGAACATTGGTCCCTGAATGTGTTAAGATCAGTAAGTGAGAGAAATAAAGTAAGTGATGTACATTGACCAGGAAGTAAAGCATGGACATATCACTGTGGGTTAAAGGGTTTAAGTTTAGAACACTTTATTTGTTGTGGTGGGAAAATGAGATCTATAAATGCTGGTAGAAACATAGTAATATGTGAATGACAAAAGAGAACATCTCATCCATGTTTCTGATTTTTTAAAAAATCAAATCCTATTTCTTTGGAAGAGATGTAAACATACTTCCACCATGTATGGTCTTAGCATCAGTTATAAAGCAATGCAATGCAATACAATTTGGAAGAATGAGAGTGAGATGTGTTATATTGACGCAGAAAAACTGACTTTCTATGTTACCTTGCTCGATTAGCCCAGAGGCCCATCGAATCTACCGTTTTGTCATATCACTATGGTTATTTAAAGCATTTAAGTTTAGAATACTGTATTTGTTTTGATGGGAAAATGAGATGTTTAAATGCTGGTAGAAAGATAGTGAGTAATATGTGGATTAGAATGTAAAAAAAATCAAAAATTGATGCTTAAGAGTGTGGTTTGTCTGCCTTATTACACAGCAATCAAGAATGTAATACAGCAAGACAAATGAAGTGAGAATGGGCTATTTAAGAGGTGTATGTGATAGAATAAGAAGAAATCAGGTGAATAATGAATGGATGCTAAATGAATATGGATTCAGTATAAAAGTGTTTTATATGAAAGATATACAGTGCAGTTAGCTTTAGAGAGAGAATTTAGGGGAAGAAATAGTTGGATGGAATTTATAAGATTTTCAAAAACATAGAAATAAGAAAAACACTAGGAAACATAAAGCAGTGTATGTAAAAGTAAGGATGGCTTGCAAAAATTGAAAGGTTTAAACAGAGATACTAAATTTGATTTGGCTTGATGCTTCTCCTTTTCAGTCCTTCTTATAACACTTCTTACCCCAAAATTGAACTATGTATTTATGTATATTTCAGTGAAACATTTTTTATTTATAACATTGCTTATGACTCATTTGTATGAAATTCAGAAATTTTAGATACTACAGATTATGGCTGTACTATGATGCTTAATCTGAAAGTTTAAAATAAGCAAGTTTCAGAAAGCAATTAATGTGATGTATATGAAAGTATTTGGTTGTGTTATGAGAGACCACTGCATCAAAATATATCTAGTTCATTGTTTAACAAACAGAAACCGCAATTTGAATCTTATTTATCAAACATTTTAAAATGTTCTTTACTTGCATAGTAAAGTTCTTTCTAGCTGCTTCTCATGGTTCCAGATCTCCATTTCTAAAAATTGAAACACGAAGCCAAAGAACTGTTCCCTTTTTGTGCATCTTCTTTCCATTTTTAAAGTTCCGTTTTCAGTTCTTCTAAGAGTGATACCATTTTAAAAACTTTTAAACAACCACCCAGTTAATTTTAGTCATCCAGGTGCAAAAACCAAAAATGAGAAGCAACAAGAAACGCTTGCAGAACAAGAAGATTGGGACAAAGAAGAAGCCATCTTTAATGATCAAATAATTTTAAGTGGGGGGGGGAGAAAAGGGGGGAAAGAGAGTGAAAGGTTTAAGACTAAAAAAAACAACCAAAAAGAAAAAAAAGAAGTTCTTCCAAATATTTAATCTAAATGGGTTTTTTTTTGTTCTTATATTTTAAATGATAGAGTTGGGTCCTGTCTAACTGATGGCTTTTACCTGCAGCAGCTACTTTCAGGCATTATTAAGGTGGACAGTTAATTAATTTAGGGAGTTGTTCCATAATCTTTTAATATTGCAGCACAATTTCCTGAGCACTTTCCTCATTCAAAACAAAACAAAAACAAATAGCAACAGAAAGAAATATATACAAGTAGTCCTTGACTTACAACCACAATTTAACCCCAAATTTCTATTGCTAAGTGAGACAGTTGTTAAATGAATTTTACCACATTTTACAACCTTTCTTGCCACAGTTGTTTAGCGAATCGTTGCAGTTGTTAAGTTAGTAAGGTGATTGTTAAGTGCATCTGGATTCCTCATTGACTTTGCTAGTCAGAAGGTTGCAAAAGGGGTTCATGTGACTCCAGGACAATGCATTCATCATAAATACGAGTCAATTGCCAAGTGTCTGAATTTTGATCATGTGACGGATGCTGCAACAGTTTTAAGTGTGAAAGTTCAATGGAGGCAAAATATAACACCTGACTGCAATATTTTGCACTAGATGTACTTCTCCTACGATAGAGCAGCTGTTCTCCACAACTTTCCAAAATAGAATTTGCAAACAAAGACTACATTTATTATTTGTGTGTTTAATCTGACAATTTAATACTTTATTATAAATAAAAGTAATCATTGACATTATCACTTAATGTTGACATTATAATAGCATTTAAGTTATAGCAGATGATTGACTGGCATTTTGAAACTAAACCGATAAGTCTTTGTTGTAAATACATCAAAAGAACAGAGCTGTTTTTGTTGAATAGTGAAACATCTGAGGGTTAAATGAAAGTTATATATCTAATATGACTGGTAGTTTCTTGCCCAATTGAGAAGAAATTAATGGAGAAGTACTATTTTTTTTCCTTCTGCTCTTGAATGGAAAGTTATATGGAAGGCAGTTGATTTTTTTTCTCAATCTCATCATGAGTAGATATACTTGATTGATTTGTGATTTTATGATAAGCCTATATGACTTTCCCTAACAAAGTACTAATTCGATAGTAGACAAACACAGAACTTTTATTCTACACATATGTAAAAAAAGGTTGTAGATCTTGCTCAGTATACATGATGGCTGTTCCTTTCAGAAAAGTTTATTGGATTTGTATTGATAAAGGTTCCAAAACCAACAAAACAGTGTTTTATTATATACCTCTCATTTCTAGTTTATCAGGCATTGTTTTCCTTGATAGTTAAGAAGAACATTAGAGGGAGAATGAATTCTGAAATATTTTGACTCCTAACAAATGCAAGTTCTATTCATTCACACAGAAATGTTTTGGAGTCAGGCCATCCCTAAATCTAATAAATATATCAATACAAGTTTAAGAAGCTTAAAAAGCTTAAGCTTTTATGTATTGAAAATCTGGGGAAAATATAATTGTTTTTATTCTGGGCTGAAAAAATGTTTATACTAAATTAGTTGCATGGGTAGTTTGTGGAAGACGAATCTAAAATACACAAAACACAAATATTGTGTACAAAATTGCCATTCTCCTCCTTCAACCATGTAGTCTGTAACTGACTCAAAAATATACAGTATGTTACAAGGTACCCAGAACATGTAATTTCAGGGTTATGGAATAATGGCATCACAAAACAGCCCTTACTCCATAGTTCACGGATCAAGATTTCTTGAACTCTTATCTATTTATGGAAATTATCACAAGTCCCATCCGGTTGCTTTAACTCCAGCTTCTAGTATCAATGGGAATTATCTCCTTGACTATAGTCTTGTTAAGAATTTATCAAAATCTCAATAACTGACCTGAAAGGAAGTCTAGATCATAGGTACAACTATACATTATGACATTTTCTGGAAGAGTGCAAGTGCCATGGACTTCAGATGTTTTTGTTTCTTTCAACTTCTGGCTCTGAATAACTGCAGCTGTAGAAGAACAGCATCCTTTTTTTTTTTTACTATATCTGCAGTGTCTACTTGGTGCAACATTATCAACATCATCATCATCAACTCAATGTAAATGGCTACCCATCACAATTCATGACTCTGGACAACTAACAATAGTTAAAATGATATAAAAATAAACATGTAATTTGCAACCAGGGTGAAAACAAATTCACCCATAACAAATCAATATGACTAGATTCTAGAGCATGGGTTCAGCCAGGCCTTCATATCCCCAGACATTGTGAGTGAACCCTATCTTTAGGGTCATGTGAAAGGGTCTGAGCACTCTAATCTGGGTTGTAAGGGGGCAGTATATGAAATGACACATCTACATCAGCTCTGGATTCCTCAGCTTGGCACCTCCACTTATAGAGCAATTTATTTGATGTATGTGGNAGCTCTGGATTCCTCAGCTTGGCACCTCCGCTTATAGAGCAATTTATTTGATGTATGTGGAAGCTTCTCCTTAGAAATACATGCTAGCCATTCCTAAGGTTTACAAGAGAAAGTTTTGCTCTTTTTTTTATTTTGACCTGGGAAGATGGTTCTAAAAGGCAAGGAGAATCCTTTACAATAATCTTCCTAAATCTTCTTTCAACAGAAACAAGTGTGTCTTCTCCTGTGACTGCTACAGACCATGGAAGAACAACTGAAATGCCAGCTTGGATTAGCATAGCAAAGCAAAAGCAAAGGATTGTTGAACAAGACCTTAGCAAAGAAGAGAAGCCAGAAGGACAGGATAAAGCAGATGCAGAAAAACAAATAAAAGAGAAGGAAACATTGGAGGTAATGTAATTTACCACTGATTGATTGGTGTGTGTCATTTCAATGCCACTTCTTTTAGTTTTGTTGATCAGTCCTCTAAGCCTTGATATACCTTTTAATCAAATCAATTAAAATTGTTCTGCTTCTGAGGCTTCAGCCAGTAATGACAAGTGTCTTATCATCTCCATCATGGAGCTGTGGTTATTTATTTGTTACATTAAGGGAAAATTATGGGGAAGGTTGGTCAGGTTGGTTAGAAATTTAAATTCCCTTATAAGCCAAACTCTTTAGTTATTAATGGTTTAATATAAATTGTTTCTTTCCTCTCCTAGCATTGACAGAGATATATGTATTATATCCCAGGTACATGCAGGAAAACAAAACATACAAACATACAAAGATCTTTGATGTTGTGAGAACCCTGCTTTTTATGGCCTACCACTTTCTATTCCAGTTGAACTTTGTTCCGAACTATCCAAATCCTTGAAATTTTCAGATGTGGCACACTAATCTTAATGTGATTAGATCTAGGTCAGCCTGCTTTTCACCTGTTTTTCACATTTTTAAATAAGTTTTCCTTTTTCTGTATCTGTGCAGATTATTAATATTTTATTAATATTAATTTATGTGTATATATATATATTATATATAATAATATATATATAATAATATTTAATATTAATATATTGATCTATTTATCTGACCTCTCTGATCCAACCATGATTCTAATTGTTTTCCCATTTCTTCTCAATCCATTTGCTTTTCTTTCAAAATTTTGTAATTGAATCCTCAACCAATCTCATTTATAGTGATTAAAATACATCTTCAACTTAGTGCTCACACTTCTATTCAGATTGATTATCATACAAATTAACATAAATCTTTCTTTGCTTTACATATAGACAAAATTATGACTAAAGAACTACACGTTTTAGATGTTTTTTTAGACTTATAAAAGTGTTAAAATACATGAACAGCATTGACATCTTTATACATATGCATTGAAAGTAGATTTATTCCCTCAAGTGCTATTTGGCATCTGTAATTTACAATTAACTCTAAGTAGGAACCTCTTTTAGTGTATGTATAGGTGTGTGTATATATTGATGAGTGTAATTAATTTGCACATGAACTATGCAAGAACTCCAAAATAGGTTGAGAACTTGTCCTCCCAACTTCTAAATAAATCATTAGGTACACAAAGTTTACATACTATATTTGAAATGATCAACTTGTGTCCTTTGCTACAAATTATATTCCCTAGGCCATTAAACACCACAATTCAGAACCACAATTTTTCCATCTTAGCACAAACAGTACAACTTCTTTTTTTAGCATCATTTTTCTATGCTTTTTGGTTTATACAATTTATGTGGCTGCTCATCTTGCTAAACAACTCTGGATGGCTATGAGTAAAACCAACAGAAATGCAACAAATAATGATAAAATTTTACATTACATCAATATTAAGGCACCAAGATTCAAAATAAGTCCTTTTATTCTTACAGATCAGTAACAGACAACAAAAAGTTAGCCAACAGGTTTATCTAACAGCCAATCTTTAATGTTTGAGGGCAAAGCCAGATTTTTTACACTTTATGAAAAACTAATAAGCTGAGAGCTCTCCAGATCTTTGCAAGGGGAGGGAATATTGTTCCCCAGGACAGACACAAAAGAGAATACATTTGATCTAAGATCTGCAAGGATTACCAAAGCATCCTACCATGACAGATCTGATGAGGTGAAATGATACAATTGGGGAAAAGTAGTTCCACAAATAAAGTCCCAGCATTATTTTATAGGAGACAGCCAGCATCTTGAAGTTCATCAAGAGCCAGTGCAGTTCACAGAGTCTTGGTAATACATGGCCATATCATGAGATGCCCAAGACTATCTTTGCTGCCAAAGTAGTTGTGTCTTTCAAATGCTCTTCAACACCAGTCCCATGTATGGAACAGGATGTCAGGTTCCAAGAACCAAGTTGGTTACATATGATTCTTCTAAGAAAAAAAATTTTTTCCCCACACACAAAGACAGAACCTTGCCAAACTACAGCAAAGTACTCCCTACATGAAACATATACTCTGGGAACTATTTATCCTCTTTCTCTCACACAAATTATCCGAATTGAGTTGCCTCTTATTCTTTTGTACTGTGTTTCTTCCATCCTAGGAATCCTGACTACATTCCATCACACATTATATGTCACGAAGGCATGATCTGGAAATTGGCACACAAAGTGCATTTTTAAAAAGGCCTCTGAGCCATGGCTGCCACCTATTTCTCAAGCAGGGCCTATAAATCCAAGAAAAACCAATTTTGTACCAACACTGTCTGAGAGAGTGTAACTGCATTTAAAGTCAGAAAATATTGGGGACAAGGACTCAGCCAGTTGGGCTTACTAAGGTTGACCCAAAGTGCCTCCAAACATTGAAAAATATCTTAACATTTCGGTACTTGGATAACTGGATATTACCAATGTCTTCACCTATGCTATTGGATGACCTTACCCAGTGCTTCATGTAGATGTTTAATATGGATGGGGAAAAAATAGAGCCCTGAAGCATTCCACACAGCAGGGATCTAGAACTAGGCCTTCTACTGCAACTGACTGGAATTCAATTGGCCCTGGAGAAAGGAGAAGAACCACTATAACAGTACACCTCCCACTCCCAATCCTCAGAGGTGTACTGTTGATGATATCAAAAGCTACTGAGAGATCAAGGAGGGTTACAGTGGATGCATAATGTCCCATTCCAGTCCACCAAAGATTAGCAATAAGTATAATCAATGTCATCTCAGTAATATAATCAGGTCTGAAACTTGACTGAAAAGGCTCTAAATAATAAATTTAGAAAGGAGTAAGCAACTCCTTTTTATCTGATGTAGCAGGGTTATAATAGCTGTTGATGGATCTGTTATCCATGGATTAAATTCCAATTATCAAGTCTTACAATAATAAATTCCACAGTCCATTATGTGTGAAGAGTGCAGCAGTTGTAATATGTAACAGGATAATTTTAGAGATGAACAGGAGATCCACTTCTACTGTTTAACTGTATGTTGCTTGTTAACTCCGCTCATATTTTCTTCCCAAATTAATTATTTAAAACTTTACTAATTGTTTCTTTATACTTTTATTTAGGAAGCAGTAAGGCAACAATCAGATTTGCCTCAGAACACAGTGCCACCTTCCCCATTCACAGCTTCTGTTGGAGAAACAAAGAAAGAGACAAAGCTGGAAATACAAGACTCTTCACTAAGAAATAGCTTATCACCCCATCATAACCCTGGTATGAAAAAAAATAGTCAAAATACTGAATTACTATTGTTCCACAGTATGCAGAATTCCCATATTGTACTAAGCCAGGTTTTGGCTTTGGCTTGGCATGCAGTATCAATTTGACCAATTATGGATAATTAAGAAAATTGTGGTTAAATAAAGCATGCCTAAACATAATATGTAGACCCATTCACTATTACTATAGTACTTTTCATTTGCTATTTATAGGAATATTATTTTCTGCCTAAGTCACAGGCCATTAAGATACTGTTCATATACATGAACCTAATAAAAAACTAAAGATGCTTTCTGTGAATATATAGGCTGTTATATGTTCAATTTTACATATAAAATTGTATCATTATATATGGAATCTTGTCAAATTCAGATGAACTGAAGATCCAGTTTTCACTTGCTGAAGGAGTAGAAGAATCTAGATTTTGTTTCTGTGGCCTATGTAGAAGATTCTTTTTGTACAAACTTATTTTCTTCATTGTGTTGAGAAAACATTAATTCCCTAGAACACTGTATGGGATGAACCTGACATTTAATTCTAGAATACTTTTGTATATTATATAAATATTGTATTCATAGTTTATTTTCACAGACGGAATTCTTATCCAGTCTTGCCTAGCAGAATCCCAGAGGGTTAGCAGATACTGCTGAATATTGAGTTTCTAGAAAAAGGATTCTCAGATTAGGATCTATAGATCCCCAATGGTCCACAAGATCTTTCAGACAGTCTGGTAAATCTCCCGACATTCGTTAGCCAGAGTGTGTGCTCCTTCAGCTCCTGCTTTTTCTGTATCATCAACCATCAGCTGACCATCCTTTTGAAGATTTTAGTACTCAGATTTCTATTGAAGAACTTTTGTGACCATTATACCTGTGACAAAAGCTACAATATAGCATGAAATACAAAAAAACCCAATGTTCAATAAATGCTTGGAATAAATATTTTGGTAGAAATATTACATGGGTGTTGTTTAAATGGGTGTTCCATATATTTTCAGATATTTATTCGATGTGTCACAATTGTAGGTTTGAGAAATACTATAACAGAACCTTTTTCCCCAATATACAGCTCAGCCATCATTGCCAATTGAAAAAGGAGATGTAAAGCCACTTAAGAAGATTAGTCATTCCCCAGATCAACCCTCATGGATGGAACTTGCCAAAAAGAAATCTCAAGCATGGAGTGATAGACCACAGAGGAGAAAGTAGATAAATAATTTTATATTGTTATCCACATGAGCACTCATCAGTTGATCAAATGGTTTAGGAAAACAAAAATGTTGATTTTTTCAAGCTAAATTGATTGAATTGATATGGATAATAAACCGATGGTGCACCAAAGAGGCCACAATGCAAGTGTTTCAGAAATTCATCACATGTGCACAGTACTATAGGACAATTCTTGAAAATGTCTGCAAGCAATTTAGCTTTGGCAAGAATTTATTGAGATGAAAAATATTTCTTCCTGTGTATCCTTTCTTTTTCTCACCCATAAAATGTTATGCCATGAATATTGTTAGAAGATTAACTAAAATTAGGTAACTGTTGCTTTAATACAATGAGAATAATTGTCCAATCAAAATGTCTTTGCTGAGATATACAGTAACAGCAGACTAGAACAAGAATATCTTTTGAGACATACAGGAAAAACATTTTAATGCAATCAATTGAATGAATGAAAATGAAAAAACAGGTTTTAATAATTGCTTCCTAAGATAGAGTTGGAGATTAGCAAAGAAACCTGTAATTTAGATCCCTACATTTCCCAAAAAATGAAAACTTATATTAAAACAAGAGGTTGTGTAAGGGTAGTGATGATTAAGGCATCCTTCGGGGAGGTGTCAGCTTTGGCCATCATCTTTGAAGGTAATAGAGCTATATATACCCTTCCCTGAGGAAGCCATCATTTGAACCAGCAATATTCAATGGTTAGTCTCCTGTTTCCAATTTTCTCTATTTAGGGCAGGTTCTTAAGAAGGTGGTAGATCCTATGGAAAACCCTAGAAGAAATGGCTTATCTGAGTCTTTTATTCAGTTGGACTTCATACCTGGATATGTTTTGAAACCATACTGATTCTTCTTGTGGAACTGAAATAAGGGTAGTGCAATGCTCTGTTTTGCTAGATCTCTCTGTAGCTTCTGACAACATAAATCATGGCATTGTCATGAACCACTGCCTGGAGTTGGGAGTGGGAGACTTTATTTTATAGTGTATAAATCAACTAATCTTTGCTTATATCGTAGAAATGCTATTGAATGAAAATTATAAACAGTTGGGTTATTGTTTGACTCTTCTTGCCTTTCAAGCAATTTAAGGTACTATATATCAAGATATCCATGCATAGTGAAAAGTGCTAGATCACTTTTGGGCTGAAAGCTTTATTTTATTATGTATATTAACCCATTTTTTGCATTGCATACAAGTAATGTTATCTTTCTTATTCCAGCTTTCATCCCTGTAACATTTCTTATGTTAAAGTTCTTTGTGACTTACTTCCCAATAGTTGCATTTGGATTTGTAGCCTATATTTTTAACATTTGAATTTGTTTTAATATTGTGTAGAGAACTATAATAAAATTTTAAGTCCAAAATACCTTGTGTGAACAAAGTTGATTGTTGTCTTGTTTCAGGTTTCAAACTCATAAGGTAGTTGCTAGGTGAGAATAGCAATTTACTCAAGGCTGAATAGATAACTGAGAGACAAAGAAAGGATGTAAATCAAAACAGAGTCTATAGGAAAGAAAGTTTACTGGGGTAAGTTTGCTTTCAGCGGAAACATGGAAAAGAGAAGTCAAAATCCAGTGCAATTTTCAGATTCTACTGTGAGACATGATTGAGTGAAGACATCTCTGTGAATCTGCAGTAATGACAATTGCTGCGTAGAATGAAAGATGGGAACAGAAAATCTCCAGAGAAGAAAAATAATGGAAGATCATCCACAGGTGCTCTGGATGGCAGTTCTTCATGAGGAGATCATAAAAGAGCAGCCTCCTGTGGGTCTGAGGACCAGAAGCCAAGGGATATGACAACTTTGCTTTCAGCAGAAGTGGAGCCTTTAATGAGGACACCAAACCAGCCAAATTCATTTTCTGGACACATTTGGAAATGTTCAGTTTAACTATTTTATGGATAATAGAGACCGTCAAAATGGGGACCTTATTTTCACACCTGATGAATTTTATCTCCTTCTTTGGATTTAAGAAATGTTTTAGACTTAATATATAATAATATACAATTGGCAAAAAAATATGGTTTTATTTGTTTTTCAAATTGCAAAAATAAAAAATGATGGCAGGACAAATTAATGTGAACATGAGAAACAAGTGGATCCGGTTACTGCATTTGATTGCATGAAATAATATTGTTGACCCTGCACCTGTGGGAAAATACAGGCAAAAACATGTTAAAATAGCCAAGCTGGCTATAATCATTTCATAAATGATTAATACTTTTTTTGATAACTGAACTTTTAATAACTAAAATCTCAAAGAATACAGGTTCAATGGATGCATTCTTAGAAAATGATGAGAAAAGAAATTACAAACTTTTGCCTCATAGATGTAGATTTTGAAGGCACGAAAGGCAACAAATTGAGATCAATGAAATCGTACCATCAAACACAAATCAGAAAAGGCATTGGATATGGAACAGCTGCAACAAGAATCTTTGATGATGCCTATTTATGTGTTTTACAAAGTAAGCTGATAAAAAACTCCTAAGTGCAAAGATCAATGAAAGTTCAAAATCTGCAATGCCCTTGGAATGATTTAAAGTTTAAGATTAAGGGAGGTCAACAAGGAAAACACCAGACTATTTTGTCTTCTTAGAAGCATTGCTTCAGTTAAGTTATCCTTTTTGAGGATATATTGTATATCACTGATACCATATGTCTTTGCTGTTATTTGATTTTTCCTTTTGTTTTACAGCTCTAACATGGTGCAGTGGTTAAAATATTGTAGTTGGATTGAGGAAATTCAAGTTCAGGTTCCTTAAACATAAGTGTTGTCTGGAGGATAAAATTAAACCATGTAAGCCACCTTGGGCTCCTTGAAAAGAGGCTAAATATATCAGTCAATAAAAAAAACAATATTCTATGTCCTCTGGCTACCAAACAACATGTGAACATTTTAGAGCATAAAGATTAGATTAATCTTTTCAGCATAAAGATTAGTAATCATGGTTGGACTTGTCTGAGATCAAGGCAAAAAAAAAATCCACGGGCCTATCCTTAAACAGACCTATTTTCTTTTAAATGTTCTGCATTAAAACACTCATAGCCTTTATAAATGCTGACTGGCATCTTTACATCCACTGGCGCAATATATTGTCACAGTTTCACAGGTTTTAAACCTGATTTTATCTCAGCCTGGTCAACTTGTTCTTATCATAACACACATCAAGGAAGACAATTGTCCAGAACATTTTCCTCTTTAAAACTGAAATCTATAATAATTTTAAAATCTCAATCTTGTGACATCATGTATTCCCATGCTCTATGAAATCATTAAATAAGCTCTTCTAGTGGATACAGCTTTTTATCTCTCCTATTAATTCCACTAACACCTTTTACCACCTAAACTCTCAATTCTTGATCTTTTCCCCCTTTCTTTTTCAGCTCATTAGCACCAGAATTTCCTAAATCAATGTTTCTTCCAATCTCTACTCCTTACTGACCTTCTGAAGTGACGATAATAAAGCCAGCATTGAACAGGCTCTTCTTTTGTCAATCATGCCTTCAAACTAGCATCTAAATGTAATGTCTTTCCTCTACAAAAAGATGTTAAAAGATGACAAAAAGAGGACCTCCGTTAAGCCAGTGCATGGGGCAGCTTCACACCCTCTGCCTTGCTTCATCTTCTATATATCCCCACTGCCTTGTGTCATCTTCCACCCCCCTTCCACTGACTCACTTTATGGCCACCGCACCAGTGCATTGCTCATCCTCCTGCTCTATTAGGGCAGTGAGCAAGGGAAAGAAGTGGCAAAGAATGAAGATAAATTAAGTGAAGCAGTGGGCAGGTGGAGGACAAAGCAGTGCAGGCCACTTTGGAGAGTATGGCTGGTGCCACCATTAGGTGGGATGAGAGAGTAAGGGAACGATCTGATCAAACCTCTGTGTGTGTATGTGTGTGGGTGGGTGGGTGGGTGTGAGAGAGAGAGAGGGAGAGGAAGAGGGAGAGGGAGGGGGGAGAACACCACTGCCAGCCCTGATATAACCCAGATAGCTCTCATGCTGTCTCTCTCTTTCTCTCTCTCTCTCACACATACAAAACTTGGATTGGATCTCTGTCCTCCTTTTCTCTCACTGCAGTGGCAGTGGCAACACTTCAGTGCTTGGCTAGCAGGCTACTTCTCACTCAGCCACTTTCCTTCTTTCTACTCCACCTTCACCTCCACCTTCAGACAAAAGCTGTGCTTTTCATATGTCCATTGCAGTGCGTTGCCAGGGATTTATTTTGACAGCGATGGGGCTTGGGGGATAGTCAATTCAGAGGTGGTATTCAGCAGATTCTGACCAGTTCTCGAGAACTGGTAGTGGCAATTTTGCGTAGTTCAGAGAACCATCAAATACCACCTCTGACTGGAGATTTTACAGTACCCCTTCCCCTGCCAAGCCCACCAAGCCACAACCACAGAACCAGTCGTAAAAAAATTTGAATCCCACCACTGGGTCAATCCCCATTGCCCTGCCAGGCTGATCTGGTCTGGTGGGGGTGAATGCCTTCTGCCTTCTTCACTGCGCCACAAATGGGAATCGCGAAGCGCGTGATCACTGAACTGGTTGTTATGCTGGCAGCATCCCATCCCTGCTCTCAGTGAAATCGTGTTTGACACCCCTGCTGTAGATCATCATTTAAAAGGCCTAATACACATCTTGCCTGGTAACATAGAACTTCATCTCTTACCACATTAAATATCGATCCCTGCAAGTTTAAGCAACAGACTGAAGGTGATGCTTTTCTAAAAGTGATTATTTCGTTAAAGTAATTATTGTGGTTAGATTTGTACATGTTTAGTGTATCATATTTACTTTCATTGAGGGGGACTATTTGAACTGTGTAAAGTTAGCACACAAATATATTAAGTAAAATGACTGAGTTGTTAAAAATGTGAGAAAGGGAATTTCTGGATGACTTTTCAGGACAGTTAGCCCTTCCATAAGATTTGAATGCTCTTCCTGCATTGCTCTCTCTTCTGTTTTCAAATTAAAAGACACAAAGCAAATGCCAAATATGAGAGAGAGAAGTGCTTTGATGTTAAATTTAAAAACATACACTATTCAAGTGACCAAAACTACTCTTAACAATCCAGTATTTTGAACATGAGTCTGCTATTACATCTCACTATTTACGAAGTGTCAAGAGAGATTACAGAGACTGCTGGTAAATGTCATATTTCCCAGTTGACCCATTTTAATAGGAACGTAACTTGGATATGAAACTTGTGAAAGAAGTCAGAAGCATGAACTTATTTCTATAGCTTGTCTTAAACCAGTTAAATGCCCTTCACTGGTATACCCCTTCATTGGTATATTCCTCTGCTTTTATATAGATACACAAACGCTATAGTAATAAACTTGCATAAATGCTGGAAAAAGGGGTTTTTTTGCATGAGGGAAAGAAAAAATATATTTTATTGCAAAAATTCACATTTGCCTCCCCTTTGCAAATGCAGCATTTTCAGTAAACATCCTGTCAACATGGAATATCTGACTATAAAAACTATTCATGTATACATGTATTCTAAAGCCTTTTTATTGTACAGTCTTATTTGCCTACTATGAAATAATTTATCTGAATTTTCCATTTCATTACATAGATTGGCAAACTTCCCAGAACACCTAGGAATGAATTGCTTTAAAACAGCTTAAAGAGAGGTCAAGGAAAACACTAGACTATTTTGTCTTCTTAGAAGCATTGCTTCAGTTAAGTTATCCTTTTTGAGGATATATTGTATATCACTGATACC